>VXAA01001879.1:130998-152553 GCA_013399115.1 Anseranas semipalmata
AGGACCTTGGGGTGCTGGTTGTCAGCTGGCTAAACATGAGCCAGCAGCGTGCCCAGGTGGCCAAGAAGGCCAATGGCATCTGTGCCTGCAGCAGAAATAGTGTGGCCAGCAGGACTGTGGAAATGATTGTCCCTCTGAACTTGGCACTAGTAAGACCACACTGTGAATATTAAGTTCAGTTTGGGGCCCCTCACTACAAGAAGGATGTCGAGTTACTCAAGTGTGTGCAGAGAACAGCAACAAAGCTGGTGAAGGGACTAGAAAACAAGACTTATGGGGGGCGACTGAGGGAATTGGGGCTGTTTAGTCTGGAGAAGAGGAGGCTGAGGGGAGACCTCATCACTCTCTGTTACTACCTGAAAGAAGCTTGCGGCAAGTGTGCCAGTCTCTTTTCTCAGGTGACAAGTGAGAGGACATGATTCTATGCAAATAGATCTTATAGAGGGCCTTGTCATATATATGACCAGTATGCAGAAAAGGAAAATATCTTTTTTTTCTTTTTTTTCTCTTTTTCTTTTTCTCTCTATGCACTTAGACTGAATGATACTTTGATTCAGCACTTCCTAAGGGAAGGACTGTTTCACTGTGTATCTAGTAGTTCTAATAGGATCAGATATTAAAACTGCCAAATAGGATTGTATATACCTTACAATTCAGGGGTGTCCCTCAGTGATGTCCCAGCACCTGAAAGAGGAAGCAGCAGAGCTACCTAGAATATGCTTATAAGCACTGAAGCAAGATTTCTGATTGTAGCCAGAGACAATCCCACACAGATGCTGAAATTGGAAATGACCCGGACAAGAGCCTATACATATCAAAACCCAAAGGATAGGATTCACTTCATCCATTTTCAGGCATATTTTTGGAGACGTCAGTATCTGAGCTGAGGAACTGGCTCCTTTATAAACCAATAGAGAAAAGCAGACATTTTTGAGGCACAGAGCTTTTAGTTCACTTAAGTTATTCAGTCTAGTATGTAAGGAGAAATGGATAGTGGTGCCAGCTTCTCTCCTTTAGAGAAAAAAATAGTAGATGACTAGTCATCTGTAGTTGTCTAAGTGTGAGATGTACAAAGTTAAATGATGTGATTCCCACACATACTATCTGTTCTTGGATTTGTGAAGACATGCATGAAACCTTGTCTCCCCTTACATGCATCAATGTACAACATCATATGTATAATCAACATGCCAGTTAAAAGGTTGGGTGTTTAAGCTTGTGAGAGGTATCCCTGATGAACAGTGAGCAAAACCTGGGAGGAGGAAAGGAAGAAAAGAGAGTGCTGTTACAATGAATGCATTTTGGGACACAAAGTAAGCTTATAAAGGAATCTTCCTACCCCTCATTGGACCACCTGTAAAGGTCTTATTCTTCTCAGATTAGAAGTGTATCAGAGATCCTGAGACTTCTGTGATCCCCATGTCTCTTATTACCTTCTAATCTTATATTCCACTCTCTGTGTCATTAAAAACTGTCAGATTTGAGACTTCTGTATTTCTTATTCTTTGACATATAAAACAGGATAAATTGCTCCCCCAAAATACAAGCAGGAAGTAGAACAATCATTGTAATCCCCCCCACTGACTTTTCATAAACAGAGTGACAGAAGATTTTAAAAAGGATGTATAAATTAGCTTAATGTTGTTTAAGCTCTTAAAAACAATCAGTAAAAATAAGCCACTTGAATTCTTAATAGTCTTTTGAAAATGTTGGTCTTGACCTGTTTCTTGAAAGAAACAATGCTAAAATCACCATCGGAACTGCATGTTTCCTCTAGGCTAGAGGTAACTATGGCTATGTATTGTTATAAATCAGTGTGGTATTAAGCATGTGTTTTATGATTCTAAGCATTGCTGTATTACATATAGTTGATTTCCACAAAGAATATTCAAGCTTCTGTTTTAAATTAACATTTTCAACATTTAAGTTAAACAACCAGGAAAGATAAGACACATAAGGACCCTTCACAGACCTTCAGTATGCTATCACCTTATGAGGATACTCATAACTCCATTTAAAATACAGTATTTTGCCCCACAGAGAAACAAAAGTGAATATTTGTATGCATATATATGTGTGTGTGTGTGTGTGTGCATATATATATATATATATATGAATGTTTTCAGAACTCTCAACATTGCATTTTTTATTAAAATAAAAAAAAAATCCATTAACTTCAGTGAGAGACATACAATGAGAGCAGCATCAAGGTTTTTAAAGCAGGGCCTAAAATATAACCTTCTGATGCTGCCTCTACATTCACCAGCAAATAAATCTAACAGCTAACTGTGTACACACACTTCGTGTCAAACATAAGCGAACCTAACAAAATACAGAAGAGAAGGCTAAACCATTTAGTATAAATTTGCATATGCATATAGCAATCTTTCATTTACTTCCCAAATTTCTCTGAACAATAAAAAAATCTTGAAAAAGAAAGCTTTCCAGTAGCATGAAACATTTACATAGACTGTAAAACCTTTATCCTGGGATCAATTTTTACTACTTGTCTTAAGTTCACAGTGATTGTCAAATGCGGCGCCATAGATACCTATTCTGCAAATTGAATAAGGTACAAAGTATGTTATCTGCTGTTTTCAGGGTGACTTTAATGCAAGATAGTTGTATATTACTCCAAAAATAATGCATTCATATGCAAGATGTACTGCATTAAATACATGTCTTTGCCAAATGAGCAAACAAGTTTGTCTAAATCCCGATACTTACATTTTAAGTATCAGCAATTGTGCACCACTATAGACAGAAAACTGGACCTGACAGACCTTTGATACAATCCAGAATAATATTTCTTCTGTTCTTAGGCACAGCCCCCTCATATGACCATTCATCTTACACTCTCAGGAGTGGTAAGAATAGACAGTTCAAAGGAATAAGCCTTTCATAAGCAACAGCTACAAAAAGAGCTGAAGAAACATTGGGTACATTTTGTTCAGCCTCCTATCAGCTATTCTTACCACTTAACAAAAATCCAGGAAATGCTAAACTGCATTATTTATGAAAAATTTCTCTAGACTGAGGAAACCTCAGCAGAAGCCATTTGAACCCAACTGATGATACAGCTCCACCAAAATGACAAGCATCAAGGTGCCGAAATGGCAGTACAAGACCCTGATAAATTGGATCTGAGAATTCATGTATTTTCCATGAGTCAATTTTACATCTAATATCAATGTCCCCAGCACTCTACCAGCAGATCTCATTCTGAACATATACCATAGTCACTTATAGAGTGGGCCAAATCGTATCAAATTGTAGCACCTTTTGACGTTTGTTGGTGGTCAACAACTGAGACTCATTCAAGCGTATTGCATAGTTTATTCGTAAATGATTTCCACATATTTTGTCAGCTGAACTTGAAAAACTCTATTTTGATAAACTAAATAGCTTCAGTTACATCCAAGGCACAAATTTGATACTAGTTTTTGTTGCCATGTTTGTAACAGACTGTTGCCAAACATGGTAATTTAAAGAAAGGTCTTGCATAAAACAACTTCACCTCTTATCTGAAATTCTTGGAAAAATATGGTCTCCTATAAGACTAACCTATTGCCTCTGTGCTCCATCAAAAGGTGCCACCAAGAGAATTGAGATATTCTAGTTTGAAAATGAGTTGCATTTTGTAGATGACAAAAATTATAGAAAAACCTATATCAAGACTAAAATCTCCTGTGAAAATATTTATCTTTCTGAAAATACATTCTTAAATTACTAGCCTCTCTATTGTTATAATGATAATGACACATTTTGTTGGTATTTATTAACACTGTATAAAAACAGAGTCCTTTTCTTCCTCCTGGAACAAAACATACAAATTAAGGGTTATGTGCTAGGGTTGCAAGCATATAAACAGAAAGTTGTTCTGAATATGAGAAGTACTGTAAAATATTACTTATAGTATATAACTAGAGAATTGTACCTTTCAAACCAAATAAGCAAGCATACAGAAAAGTAGCCAGACACAGAGTAGATGTAACACTTGTTTCATTTTAGGACTTTAAAAATATATATATTTAGTTTTCTATGCCTTGTACTTCCATTGAAATGCTCTCAAAATACTTGCAAGCATTTCTACATGAAATTATTGCTCTTCTCTCTCTTAATCCCTCAAATATTTGCTGTTAGATTTTCATCTATCTATAATTTTACAATGCAGTATCTTTCTAAAATTCCTTGGGTGCATCACTGACCTACTGATGGGAATGCTCACCCTTGCAATAAGTCATACTTTTATTGATACTTAGACAGAACTAAATATCAATAGCTGGCAATTTGGTACCTTGGTTTTTTAAATTCACAGCTAAGCTAAAGGTATTTTGCAGATAGTTCTGTCCGTGTTATAACAAACAAAACCTGATTTCATTGATTTGCGTCTTGTTGTTTGATATGACCATTGGGAGTGATACATCCTCTGATTTGATCTTTTCCCATTTTGGTCAAGCAAATATTAAATAAAATCCCCGTTGTCTGGGATAACACCGGGCTTCTTGCAAGAGCATTTACTACTCAGGATTTGTTCTATGTTCTTAACAATATGGAACCTAGACTCTCTTTAAGGCATAACTGATGTGGTCAGATAGCATGCAAAAAAAAAAAAAAAAAAAAAAAAAAAAAAAAAATAAAAAAAAAANGTTACTCTGTGCAGAGCGAAATCTTTTCACATTAGGTGTGTTTTGATAAAATATAACTTTTCCCCTTGGGGAAAAAAACAAAAAAAAAAAAAAAAAAAAAAAAAAAAAATTGCAAAACTCATTTACAACACGTGTAAGAATAAGTTAGAAAATATAGTCTGTGACAATCTTTCAATCAGCTTATTATTGTTATGTTGTCTAATGTACAGGCTCCTTTCAATTCAGAATTTAAATAACATGATCTTGCATGTGCTTGCATGCATGCACTGATATATCTTCCTGTTTGCTTGTTTTTGACACTACATGTACAGTAAACTCTGCTCTCTTTACAGGCAATTGATCATCTCTAATCCATTGTGACATCTAATAGAAAAGTCTAAGGAAGATATGCAACTTGGTAGATACGGTCACATTCACAATGTGGTACAAAGGGCAAAAGTGATACTGAACTGCAGTAGTGGAAGGAGAAAGAAGACTTTGATGCAGAAATTAATCAAAGAAGGAAATGCTTATTTGTGAAAATTGCATACAACAAGAAGTATTGTGAGAACACACATTACTAATTTGCCATATAATAGCAATCCTTATCTATATAACAAGCTTATTTTATGCTGTCCTGTGAATTTCACCTTCTGGAATGTCAGTGGTAAAATTCTTATTTAACATAATTCGAAGAAGGCTTTTAGGAACATCCTAAAAGCAAGCCATAGCTTGTAATACTTCTGTTACACAGAAATCTACTCTCTCTCTCTTTTTTTTTTTCCGGAACATGACTTCAAAGAACATGAACTGTGTTTCCTTTTTTTGCATATTCGAGATTTCCCAGGGAAGTAGTGAAACTTCACTATAAAAGGCAGCTGTATGAAACACTAACAAAACTTTGTAGGGATGCATCCAAGGTTAAAGACCTCAAGGGTCTGTTTGCTTTTCTCCTTTTCTGAGAGTCATAACATCCATAATCATACTTATCAATTTTAGGAGTAGGAATATATATATAACCTCGTTCAGTAACTTCCTGGGTAATCTGCACAGTTCATCCAGATATAATGCTCTGTTACATCAGTCTTAGAGGAAGATTAATTACACTCATGAACCACATCAGGATGAAAAGATTTAATCTAATTAACAATTTCCTTTAATCCTAAATCTCCTTTATAGTGGAGATTTTATCAACCGTTATTTTTAACTACTTAGAACAGATTCATTAGTTTTACTTTAGTATCAACATTTTCTTTTCAACTCTGTATGTTTGAACCCTAAAGTAAAAAGCACAGAGAAACTTTTCCCCTGTTTTTAAAGAACTGGAATGCCATTTGAGAGGTCTCAGCATACACAGAGCCCCAGCTTCCTAGCATAAGTTTTGTTCTAATATATGCAAAGCTAGCACTTATAAATGTCTCCAGCTCAAATTGCATTCACACACAAAAACACACATGCAAACCTTCATCAATGTATCATTACTTTAAAAAACATGAATTAATCCTCACTTCCCCCAAATCCTGATTTTTGATAGTTTTTGTACTCTTACAACACGACCTCTAGTAAAACAGCAACATTTTTTGAACACTTTTTACACTGATTATGGTTCTTCTTCAGAGGGTCCATTCTCCAGTGTCCAGCCCTCATTCTAGTCTGCATTGCTTCTCTGATCTCAACTTTCTTATTCAAACTTGGTCTGATTTAGAAACATTCTCAGTAACTATATTTGAAAACTATCTGCATGTAAATAAGATCTATTAAACTGAAGTTGCTTAGTCTGAGAATCTAACTATGTTTAAAATTCTGTACAGGAATAACTCAGGAGCTTTCTTTCCTACATTTCTTCCCTAAGGGAAATATATCACCTATAGGGAAAAAGAAGTATTTTACACCAAATACATAAATAAACAAAATATTTAAATGCAAAACCATCATCATCAGTTTGAAATCTTTTGCATTTAGGCACTGGGGGCTATTATTGTAAAAGACAGACGTATTTTACTGTCACTTTTTATTCCATTTGCTACATATTTTCTTTGCTTCCCTTCCTGAACATGCCCCTGTGCAAAAGTCCATCAAATCCACAAACTGAGCAAACTGCAAGATCTACTAATGACATTTTTTGTCCTCACAGCAGAGAAGGCCAAAAGCCTCCTGGGCTGCATGAGGAAGATCGTGGCTGGCAGGTCAAGTGAGGTAATCCTCCCTCTCTTCTCAGCACTGGTGAGGCCTGGTGCCAAGCTTCTCAGTACAAGAGAAACAGGGACTCACTGGAGAAAGTCCAGTGAAGGACAACAAAAATGATTAAGGGACTGGAGCATCTGTCCTATAGGCTGGGAGAACTGGGACTGCTCAGCCTGGAATAGAGAAGCCCCAGGGAGATCTGATCCATGTGTACAGATACCTGATGGAGGAGTAAAGAGGGAGCCAGACTCTTGTCAGTGGTGCCAGTGACAAGGCAGGAGGCAATGGGTACACACTGAAATACAGGAACCCCCATTTAAACATAAGAAACACTTTTCTATTGTGAGGGTGGCTGAGGGCCGGAACAGGTTGCCAAGGAAGGTTGTGGGGTCTCCATCTGTGGAGGTATTCAAAACCCAACTGGACACAACCCTGTTGTGCAACCTGCTGTGGCTGACCTTACTTGAGAAGGGGGTTGGACTAGATGATCTCCAGCAGTGCCTTCAAACCTCGGCTATTCTCTGATTCTGTAATTACTGCAAAATGAGGGAGAAAAAAATCTTATCTATTTCATTTTACAAAAGAAAGCAGGCAGAGTCACAGCTAGGGTGACATTTAAATGTCTCTGATGCACTAATATGTATTCTTGAAAACGCTGCATTTTAATCTCAAAATTGCCTACTATTGCAATAGTTTCTGCAGGACATTTTCATTTTGCTTTTAAAGTGGGCAGATGGATATGTTCAAGTCAGCTTCAAGTCAAAGCAAATTCCACTTCATCTTTAAAAATAAAGAATGCTCTCTGATGCTTACTGTCCCGGAGTTCACTATACTGAACACTTTCAACTGAGATGCCCTGGTCAGTCTGAGAAATGAGGGAAAGAACATCAGCACATTGCCACTTCTGTGCCTCATTCACAGCTGTTAATTTATTGAAATGGCCACGTAAGGCATGAATGGTCATATAAGGAGGTTTTATTAGATGCTATGAATTTCCAAAATTCCTCTCTGCATCTGATATGAATTTAAAATTGCATTTCCCATTTTAAAATGGGAAAGAGTTTAAGTGTAGTAGGAAAAGCAGATGCACCATCACCTTCTCTAGTTTTATACTTTTGAAATTCCTCAGGCATACTACATTTTCCACAAAGCAAATAGTTTTATTAATAACAGTAATCTTCTCTTACTAGTTCAAGTGATCCAATTTAACGCAGTTGTTATTTCTGACAGCATGACTTTTGAGCAGTAACCTTAACCACTGAAAATGATTAGCCATGCCACATATAAGGAAGAATTGTCATTAGTAGTGTCCTGGTTTTTTTTGTTTTGTTTTGTTTTGTTTTTTTTTGGGGGGGGGGAGAAAAAGCACACCTTTCATTCCCAATAACTACGTTAAATATAGCAATTAACATGTTATCTGGCAGATCTGCAATCATCATCTTTTCTAAATAGGTAAACTCATCACTGTGCATTTTAAGCTTCAAGATTAATGTATTCCAAGAACACACTGAAGAATAAAGGTAATTCATGGCTGTCTGATTTTAGGCATCTTCCCATCAGCCTAAAGTGTAATCCCCTGGAGTGATTATGTGTGAATAATTTAGAAAAGTGCACAATGCCTGAGGTTTATAGGCATAATGTAATCCAATATTTGCTCAGTGGCATGTCCATGGCACTCCGATAGACTGTAATGATCTTGCTAAGGGCATAAGAGATAGTTCACATGTATATGGACTTATTTTTCACCTGAGAGCCTTGTCTTTTCTTCATAAAACAAGGACAACACAATAATGACTATCAAACTTTGTTCCAGGAATGCATTAAAAATCAATCACCAAAATGTAGCCTAATAAAAAAACTATGAAAAGTGAAAGAACAACCGGAAAGAAAACAAAACGAAACAAAACAAAACAAACAAGCAAAAACAAACAAAAAAAAAAAACAAAAAAAACAAACAAAAAGACCACAACAACAAAGTCAAACAACAGATTAAGTCCAATTTTCAACAGCATGTGTCACTTAGAAGCTTAAATGCCATTGACGTCTAGCAAGAGGGTTCAAGGAAATAGCTGGTTTCTTTCCCTTTCTCCCCTAGATGTCTCTGTTTGGGGAACAATATCTATTCCTATTCCCATATAGAATATAATATCTCCTTTGGAAATACCACTGAGAATTTCATCTCTAAAGGTGCCTGAAACACTAGAATAAACCAGTTTTTTTGTGGATCTGTGGGAAATTAACATAAAAGGAGCTCAGCACAGTCAAAAAGGAAATTTATGCTTGTGAGATTACAATCTAGAACGTCTGTGATGATTGATATTTTCCAGTTCTATTTAATGTCTAGATCAAATTTTCTTGTCTGTAAAACACTTAAGTTTTTTGTTACAACCTGCCAAGCCTTCGCCACGAATAAAGTTCTATAGCAGAAGTCTTTAGAGAGGCTTTTTTTTTCCCTTTTGCTCCACTATGTTGGCTCATTTTGCTATACTCGCTTGTCTTTTAGTTGAACTGGAATGGTTAATTTTGGACACAAATCTAAAGAAAAACACTTTGACTATAATTATGCAATCAAGAGGTTAATTCTGAGGAAGGAGGAAAAGAAAATCTCTCAGATACAAATGTCTATAATTCTAGTTTATTGGGAACAAAACATGAAAATTACCTCCATAATGATAAAAGTGTCATTTTGTAATAGGAATGATGTCCTATTCTATCTCATGGAATAAACTGTAATGAAAGCAATTGAAATATATAAGCGTAAGCCAGATGTCAAATCCATGGCATTCATGTGATAAAGCAAATTCAGAACTGAACATTAACTTTTAAAATGAGCATTGGCAATTTTAGTCTAAATTGTATATTATCGTTAATATTTCACTGTTCATTTGTACTTGACAATTCTGCATTTTAGGATCATATATCTCCAAGATTCATCTTCTCTAAGTCATCTTCCAAATCACAAGGTACAGCAATATTGACATGAAAGAAATTAATTTAGCTTCTTCTCTATAAGGCTGACTGTAAAATCTGGATTCAGGTTAGGGTTTCCATACCTGCTCCAAATTTTCCATATCATTTAGCATTTCTGTTGAAAGTAGATTGGTGTTATTATTTATTTGTCTTTGGTTTGTGCTGTCTACTATAATCTTGGAAAGACAAGATGTTGATGAAAGACAAGGTTGGTTGATATTATCTTTGCATTACTATTTCAGAATTTGATTTACTACTAAAGCTCTGTTATGACAACATGTTTAAATTGATTTGTTCATTATTCTTGCGTACTTGCTTTGTTGGTCTTAATAAAACTTTAGAAAATTTAATAAAAGCTAATACATTTATAGGTGTTCCCAAGGTGCTATTTACATGTTAACAATGAGATACTGACTGTGTTGTTTTATTCCTACATATAGAGTACATATTTATCACAGTAAAATACTTACACTATATCAAAATATTTATTTATATAAGAACAAAATCAACCAAAAGACAGATCGGGTCTTCCTTATCCACAAAGTGTGTGATGCTTTATGAATCTGCTTTTAATGCAGGACTTGGTAAAGAATCAGTACTATGGAAAGGATATATTTTCTATTTGATGGCTTCTCCAGTTACCTGTTATCTAAACAGAATCTAAATGGAACAAAGGTACTGCTTGACTTTAAATACTTCATGTTAGCATGACTGTAGAGACTTGCATTACAGTCTGCAGTAGGGCACATTGTCTACTGCTCTATTTAACTTCTCTGAATAAGAAAAGGTTTACTTCTCATGATAATACAGAAAAAAAATTATCAAGCTTCTTGCATTTTCTGAATTTTCACTGAATCTCAGTGAAAAAAAGAATAGTTTTATCCCCCCCCAAAAAAATGAAGGGAAGGGAAGGGAAGGGAAGGGAAGGGAAGGGAAGGGAAAGGAAAGGAAAGGAAAGGAAAGGAAAGGAAAGGAAAGGAAAGGAAAGGAAAGGAAAAACAATATCTCATTTATGGGAATGTGCAACCATATTTCAAGTATTTATTTGAAAATAATGTAGCTATTAACTGTAATATTGTGTGCTTTACTTATGCATCTGCCTTTCTGCTGTTTTAATATTTTATATTTATTCAATCTCTGTAAAAGCCATAAGTGACTACAAGCAAAAGACAAAGATGGTCCTTCTGGAAATAAATAAATAAATTGTATTCTTCATGAAATGCATCTTTGAGGTTTCCAGTTTCACATTCCTAATTTTAAAATGTATTAGTAAAGTTTAATTCAAACATTTTTTTCTACTTTTTGTTCTACCCATCTGAGGAAACAGATGATAACATATTCCCTTTTCTACTTCACATCAATTTTTTTTTCTTCTCTTCCTTGGATGGCCTTAAGCCACACTCTATTGAAAAAGATAATTTTTGAACTGTCATCAGCTCATTTTGCTCTCTTCTCTTAAGAGATTTTAATCAATACAAGCAATTCCTAGTATAATAATGGCACCCACCATTATAAAAGGAATCTCACACTAGATACTCAATTTTTGCTTTAGAGTCTGATTAGGGAGAAATAATTCCACAGCAACAATGTCTGCTGCTGACCATTTTATTAACTTCGTTTACTACCACTTTACTTAGTAGAACTACCAAGTTTAGTCCACCACATAGCTGAACCTTGTACAGCACACACACACTCCATTCCCCTATCTCAGGGCAACCTCCCAAGCCCCATGTTAGCTCCTAATAGCTGCCAACAACCAAAGAGGCAGAGCCACATGGGCAACCAGCCCAGGATGGGGCCTTCCATCCACATCACTTCTGTGGCAATGAGGACAGTGCTGGCCCCACACTATGAAATGAGCTACAGGTCAGAGTGCTGATTCTCCCTGCCTTTGCCATGCTGGCTGTAAGACTGTTTATTTCTGCTAGAGTGAAGCACAAGTGGGAGAGGATGGAGCTCTGGAGACTTGCCCTAGCCCAGCACTCATCTGTGAGGATGAATTCAAAGTTCAGGTCTAAAGCTGGCATTCTTGCTATGGAGATTAGTGAGTTGCAGCTTAATGCCGATGTGCAGCATTGGTTGGACGCAGAGTGGCTCTTTTAGTATCCCACTGTATTTGAAAGAAAGCTATGGCCACCCAAATCAGGTCCACTACAATTTCCTTACTTTATGAAGAAAACAGATACAAAATACTTAAAATGTCTTAGAGAACACTTTTAAGCCTTCTTAAAAGGTTCAGCTAGATGCAACTGTAAGTGGACTGAGTGGAATATATAAAGACAGGATCTGTGCGTACCAGTCTGTATAGTTATAGTTCCTTAGAAATGTTTGACAACAATCACTTATTTATCAAAGGTATGACTAATGACAGGCTTGAGTATGGATTTATGAAAACATGGGTTGATCCTTCTTTTGAGGAATGTTTGCCCAAGACAGCTTATCTAAAGATCATGTGGCAATATTTCAGTCATTCTCTGATGCAAAGTAAATTAGAGACCAGAAAGGTAATTCCCCCATTGTTTGTATCATTCTTCAAATTGTCTGTTATGCTTTAAACAGAAAAATTTGGATTTATTCCAATTTACACTTTCTGCGCCGTGAATTACAAAACAGTAAAACTCTAGCTTCCTTGAAAGGTCAGTTTATAACCCTGGTTTTCATACAATGCAGGGGACCACAGTACACTTCCAAAAGACATAATTTAAAAACAACAATAACAACAACAAACAAAAAGACCAACCAACCAACCAAACAAACAAAAAACACCCCTTTGACTGATGTCAGGAAGAAACAACTTTCAAATATTTTGCCATACTATTTTATTTTGAATTTGGACAATTTTTTCTCTTGCCTGCTTTCTAAGCTGCTGTATTTATATGTTACAGTATCAGACAGATAGCTCTTACAAGTGTCAGGTCATCACTCACTGGAAAAAAAGAACGAAAACTAGGAAACATTTTTTGAAGTTTTGTTATCTCAAATATAGAAAATAAAAATCCATTAAATATAATGTGATTTGAGTAGCACAGAGTAGGCTAATACCATATATTTTTTCTGGTGAGATGTATGGATGAGTGCAACGCATTACTATGTCTGTTTACATGTACGCATGGACACACTGCCTCACAAACATACGGAAATTTAATGGGAAAAGCTATGCATGACAATAGTAACACCTTTTATTTTCCTACAAGTTTTTCAGCAATACCTCAAATCTGTTTAGATAAAGTAATTAATTAGTGGCATCTTTAAACATATAAATAAGATTGAAACAAATCAGTTTCAATAGATGTGCAGTAATTATCATTATGTCCACATCAGGAGTGCAAAAATGAATGCTTATTATTCTGTGCAGCTACACAACTTCTTTCTTTGTACAATGCATTTTTTTAAATCCTTGATTCAACCTTCTGATCTTTAGTGTTATAAATTTTTGAGCAAGCTACAGAAGAAACTCGGCCAGAAACTTAATTAGCCAAGATGTTTAAACAAAGAATACAGTAACATAGTTCAGAATTTATAACAGCCTCAAACTTAAAACATAGAGTTCAGCAAAGACTGATCCTTTATTTTTATTGCTTCTGACAGAAAGCTAGCTGGGTTTTTGTTATTCCTTTATGTTATTCAATGGGAACATGTCATAATGCAATGTTAAAAATAAATGCAAAAAAAAAAACAAACCAAAACAAAACAAAACATGCATCTCAAAGTCAACGAAATATGAAAGAACAAAGGAGAATTAAACACAGATCAGCCTGAAGAGGACCCAAGCCAATTTATAATTTACACACAGAATAAATGAGCTGTAGACACACTACTCCCAGGTCTAGTGAATGAACTCAGTGATTTCCTGCTGTACTGCCTCTTCAGAAGCTTTCAGTGCTTTCATTCTCATGTCATGGGTATCATTCTGAGAGTCCAACAAACTTACTGAAATCTGGGCTCAAATCCTGGCTGACACTCAGGCATCCAGCTCATGTAGGAAACCCTGCTCTTCTGTCCATCCTTTGCAGGGGGGTCTGTCCAATCTCGGGCTCATCCCCTGGAGCCCAATGTGGTCCGATGCAATGCAAGTGCTTTGCTTTCCAGGGGGACCTCAGTGCTAGGCTGTTGTGCAGCTATTTGCAAGAGGAAAGAGTGTGGGTCACCTAACGAAATAACAGACACAGAATGGACTTTATTACCTTTCCCATCTGTTTCACATATTGTAAAATGCAGAGCTTCTTGCCCCACATGCTTTTGCTGAAATCTATCTTTCCCAAAACATGGCTTTTGTTTTTTGAAAAAATGGGAGATGTAAGAACTGGTGACCATCATACTTACTATCCCCCAACACCCCAAAGAAATCAGATTTTATGGTATGCTGCCTTATCAAATGATTTCTTGAGAGAGAGAAAAAAAAAATAAGAGTTCATGAAAATAGAAACACAGCCAGATATAAAAACAGAATCTTTGACACACACATACTAGACCCCATGCAGCTCTGTAATAGCAATCGTCTCTATTTCTGATTGTTCCCCTTTCCCTTGGTACTCAATCTGAAAGTCCAATTTGCCAGAATAATGTATCTGGTGTGAGAGACAATTTCTACGATTGAAGTAACTGTTTCTTAGCAACCAGAGATGCTCTAGGAAAAGGTTTCATTTTCCCCCATACCCACTGAGATACAGAATAATTGTCAAGATAATTATAACACATTTGTGATGATTTCCATAGTTTTTTATAATTATTTATAGGACTACTCAATAAAATGGAAGTGTTAATTGACCACAGCAACGAGGATCCATGCTTGACTTATAGATAGCCACTAGAAATCAGAATGAAATACAGTTACAGTTGACCAGGGTTACAGATTTCTACCCCAGTAAACACATTGCTATTTTTTATTTGTATCATTGTAATAGCGAGAGAGAGCCTCAACTCCTTCCTCTCCCCTCCTCCTCCGAGGTCATGATGCTGTGGTACCTGCATGCACACAGACATGCAGAAAGACAGCTTGTGACCTGAAAACCTGGCTATAGAAATATACAAACCATACAAAGCACAAAAGAAAGGAGGCTGTTGTCCTTCTCAGCATACAGAGAAGGAACCGAGCAAAGAGAGCTGAGGGACCAGGAACCAGGTGCTCGCAGACACAGATTTAACAGGTGGATAAGAAAGCTTCATAATTCTCATTCTCGCTGTTGGAAGACAAGCCATAATGTGTTTCTCAGTCACATACTACAGTCAGGGACGTGCAGATGGGTATCCCCTTTCCATGAACTGTGGCTGCAGGACAATGTAAGCTGATTTTAGCCCAGGCTGCTACCCCTCTTTTGCTCTGAAAGGAGGCATGTTCTCTCCCCCATCCCTTGCAATCATGTGGCTGTGCGGTAAACTGGTTCAACGAACTGATCTGGTAGACAACTACAGCAAAAGAGAGCAAGTACATTCAGTCAGGTTGGCACAGCAATCTAAATCACTGCACAATTAATAGTGACACAGAGATGAGGCTGGGATGCTGCATAGGAAGGGAAGGAGAAGGCAGGAAAGTCCCCCCCTTTTCATAGCGGCCCACTTTCATAGCTGGTGTGTTGTGAAACTGTAGCTTTACAGAGGAAATCTTGTACCTCTCAGATCTGCAATTTTGAACTCCGAGGTGCCTGCAATTACAGATCTGCTGCATCAGGAGTTGAGAGGCATTTTAAATAAAGTAATTTCAGGTGATGAAGTGGCAGAACTTCTACATTCCCTCTTGTTGTCATACAGGTTTTCAACACTGAAGCCAGTATAAAAAATAATGTTACCTTTAAAACATACTTCCACAGTTCTTTCCAATAAAAAAAAATGAACAGAAAGGGAGACGATGCAAAAACACAAAATCTCATGAGCAAGTCACATAAGTTTGCAGAACACACCATTAGCCATTAGTAGTAGCCATGGTGGAACTGCCATTAGCAGATGAGAAAAAAGTATGTTTCCTACTATCAATACGATAAAGATGCCCATTGCATTACTAGCCTATAGTTGTGAAAAGCTGTTACAATGCAGAAGATCTATCTACACAAAGGTGTTTTATTGTTAGAGCCAATAGAGTGGGACCTCTTTATTGTGAAAGAATTGTTCCTAATGCCAATCTTTGCTTATTTTTCAATCAGTGCAAATCTCCAGGATTAAACTAACATTAAGAGTTCTACCCTCAGTCTGCTGGATATTTACTTTTCCAGGTGGATGTGACTGTCCATGGAAGACAAAAACCTCTGACAGTGTCATTGCATCAATATTTTTTACCTACACAAAATTAGTTGACTTCCACATTTCAACCATTTTTACTGCCTTCTGCCTTCCAAACATTTCTATTATGATCAGATCTTGAAACAGTGTATTACTGAATTATAGTTTCTCTCTAGTATGTGTGCCAAAATGGCCCTGGGCTCTGGTCTCCCAGGTAGCTGCAATATCCTTTTGTAAACCTTCCGTGAATGATTATGGTAAATCTTGCTTACAGCAGTTTCTGTTCCCTCTAGCATATTTTCCACCCACCTGTCTGTGCTTTTCTTTGTTTGTTTGTTTGTTTGTTTCTGATTTTCAATCCCTCTTTTACCTATATCCTGCACCCTAACAGGCTGTCATAATACACTTCTTTTCCCCTGCTGTCTATTTCTCTATGTACTGTCAGTGAAACAGTATGATTTTCAAACCTCCCCAGATAAGTAATTTTGTGCTAAAAACATCAGTACTAAGCATCCACAAAAATCAAAATGACATAAGTAAAATAATTTTAGATACAGCTTAGGTGCTGCTTTTCATGTGAATGGCACTTTAGAAATGTAACTATTGTTCTTCCTTTCATGAACTCCTATAACAAAGCCAGCATCTCAAATGCTGAGGTAAAATTGATGCTCAGGTTAAGGTCAATCTTCTAAAACAGGATAAGTACTTTACAAGTCTAATAGTGTTTATCTTTTAGTTACTAATTTTAAAAGGAAAGAAAAAAATCCAAATGATTTAACTCAGTACAAATAGGTACAAACCTAATACAATTGTGTGGACAAACACCAGCTGAAAACTGGCATGGAATATCAGCACTAAAGCAAATTTTCAAGGCTTTGGGGGAAGATGAGAAAGAGATAGTGGACTTGCATATCTTGATTAATTGCTAATGAAGTATAGCACCTTTCTGAGATGAGTTAATTTTGTAATAACACTGAACACTGTATAACTCTGGATACACACCACAGCCTGGTGGGGTTGATAGCACTCTTAAGAGAACTACTACTAGAATTGGCCCAAAATCCTGGAATAGTTCAAACTTCTAATGTTCAGATTCTGTAAAGAAATAAAAGACACTGGCTGCTTATTCAGTTACTGGCTGAATATTGTCTTATGTATCCTCAAAGCACTTTACATAATCATAAATGATGCACGTACAGGAATCACTTCAATTACATGTGAAAGCAATCATTTCCAAAATGGAATACAGGAACTGTTTAACACCAGAAAGCATTGCTCCAAAACACTTTCAGTAGCAGCAGTGAAAATGATCTTCCACAGTCGAAATTAGACAGAGTATTTAGGTGGGTAGTAACTGAATCTTAGCCGGGACACCCATAATAATATTAAGGCATATGAAATCTGACATGGGCAAACAAGAATGATTCTCAAACTGAAATTGAGATTTGAAGTAGCAAATACATAATGGCTTTAGTTACTAGCTACATACTTTAGAAATCCAAAATAATATTGACAGTGGGTTTTTGTTTTTGAATTAATGACTCAATCTGATTTTCCCTCTATTTCAAAAACTGGCACCACATATGAAATTGTAACTTAAGCAGCTAGAACAGTTGCTTTCTGGGCTTCTATGTAAGACCTATTTTAGTTAGTCAGATGGACCCCTGACTTCCCTTAATTTACTCTGTTAAAGTAGATTGCATGCCATTATCACAAACAGAGGAGCCAGTCTGGAAGTTCTCATCTAAGCAAAACTCCTCTTTAAACTAACCATATTACTGCTTTCTAAAATAGTCTTTTTTTTTTTTTTTTTTCATGTGGAATCTGTTCTGCCAACTTACCAATGCTCCCAAAAATTGAATTGTTGAAGGTTTTCAGTGGTCTCGTAAAATGTGATTGATATAGTAAGCAGTTAACTAAGTTAACTGCATTGGAAATTTCACCTGCATGTAGACTACAGAAATGGCTTTTGTATTCCTGTGTTGCACAAGTATCCATTTGGCTTTGAAGAAAAGCTATTTGAATGCTGGATTATCAGTAAAAGACTATATCTTCCTCTCTCTTTCACTGACTTCTACTTCTATGCAAGCAAGAGAAGCCTCATTTTTAACTACCGTACTTTCAGGGAATGAGGTTCTTCTTACGCATATGCAATTTGTATCATACATTTACTATCCCATACATTGGATTAGGAGGAGACTAGTGAAATATCATCAGGTGACATTTTTTTCATCAAGTTTTTACTCCAGGGGCTTGATCACATAAATGTAAGGTTGTCTTCCTCTTCCAAATATTATTAGGAAGGTGGTGGTTTTTTTCCCCTAAAAAGAATAAATTTTGTGTGATTTTTCCCCAGATGCTTTTTCCCACGTTTTGTTTTTCTTAGCTTTAAAATCACATTCAGTTATTGTTCTTTTTCTTCCTTAAGAATGATGCATGTGTTTTGGTTTTGCACAGAGGGAAGTCATTCTCCTAGCTGAAAGTATCTTCCAGCCTCCCTATCCCTATACCAACAAAACTGCACTGGGAAAAGACTTTGCTTTCAGTGTTTATTACCAGATCACTGAAAAGTTTTGTTCTATGAATCTAAATATTATTAAACTATTAAACACCAGTAGGTTCAGTGTAGCATGCAAAATGCCATTCAGTGCTGCTAACTCATAGACATTAACCACACTGCAGAAAACTACTGACTTTAGTAGAAGGTAGCCATAAAATGCTAATTCTCTTTTTCTTTTTTTTTCTACTTATTTTAGTATCAAGAGCAAGTCTTCTAAACATGCACATTTAACTTCCTTGGAAAAAAAAAACTTAGGCTTAAAAGTAAAAATGTCTAATGCTCACAGAAGTAGGTAGCAGGGGTTGTAAATGTGTAACAGTGGAATTTGTCCCAGAGCATTCAGGGTTTTCAGCAGCTCCCCCCCCCAGGAAAAAGAGAGAGAGAGAGAGAAAGAGAGGGAATGATGGCCTTAGTCTTCCAGCCAGTACCCCTTAGCTTATTTAAGGGAGTAAAGGGACATCAGTGAAAAAGAAGTCACATATGAATGCACATGTGTACAACAGAGGGCAAACAAACATATAACATTTCCTCATCACATGGGATACAGGTGTTTTCCTATGTTTGCATTGCCCTTTTGTACATATAGAGGTACTACTTCAAAGGGGTGTTATACCTCTAGTTTTTTAGACTCATGTGGAAAGGTATTCACAGTGAGGTCATGTAAGACAACTTACACCTGTTCATAGACAGCTGCAAGATCCAAGGTTTAAGTTATTTAGATGGCTTTATGAAAGCAATATGTGCTAATGTGATAAAAGTAGAAGGAATTGGTCAAGAAGGAAAAAGGAGGTGAACATGTCACCTCCAATTGACAGGATGCCATTTTTTAGGAAAAAGGTAGGCATGGGGGGGAATTTGTTACAGTTTTTGTCTTTGTTTCTCACTCTCCAACTCTATTTTAATTGACAAAAAATTAAATTAATTTTCCACATGGTAAGCCTGTTTTGCCCATGACAGTAATTGGTAAGTGATCTCCTTGTCTCTATCTCAACCCATGAGATTTTTCATCCTAGTTTCTCCTGTCCTGTTGAGGAGGGGCAGTGAGAGAGAGGATAGGTGGGCGTCTGTCAGTCAGCCAAGGTCAACCCACTGCAACACCACAGCTATTTGGACAGTAGTATTATGGACCAGCTTGTGTTACATGACTATTTTCTAAAATAGGAGATGGCTATTTCTACAAATGATAATCATATCTTTCACCAGGTTAAATCACTGCCCTCACTGTCTGCAAGTTGGAGCTTTATAAGCCTGACTTTCTTCCTCATTTCCACCATCTGGGACTTTGTACGCTTCTTAAAAGACATCCAGATGATTGATATCTAAATGAGAAGAGCAGTTTGACAGAATTATTGACTCATAAGCTAGATTTAATAAAATGACAATTTTGTTTAGTTGCAGTATTGGATTTAAATTTTTCATTTATAAAGGCAGAAAGAAAGCCACCATTTTATGTGATTACGACTTAATTTAACACTTCTTTAAAACTGCGGTTTATAAGGGTAGCTACATAAATCATTAGTGCTGGAAATCCGCTGAAATATCAAATTAAAAATGGTGAGTACCTTAAAAGATCTGCATCATGTACTCTGATCCATGGTAGTACCAAATTAGATGGGATATAAATTTTTCTTCTGTGCAGTAGAATGAAACTTGACAGCTTTGACCATATATTCTTAAGGTGCAGGCTGTTCCCAGCAGTGCGCATTAAGGAAGTAATTAAGGGAATGTCTCAGAGCACTAGGTTGCCAGAGCAAGGGAAGCAAGGTATAAAGCCAATAGCTCTTGAAATATGGTTGCTGCACTGCTAAATCAGAACAAAGCCAAATCCTACAAAAGATTCATACCTCTTCATCCCAAGCAATGGAAGCCGGAGTGGAAGAAAGGAGGAAATCAGAAACTAGGAAATTCTCAGCAAACAGCATAGTAAACCTTTAAGTTCTCAAACTCCTTGAGGCTCTGGCTACAATGGGCTTGAGGTTCTGGTGCATTGGGTAGCAGTAATTCTCAGGCAGATATGTTGAGCTCTCAGGGAGAATACATTACTAGTTTCCTCCAGGCAAAACTGCAGGTAGTTCTAACCAGAATATGTTCATTAAACTTCTCTCACTTCTTTTCAGCTGTGATACTTATTCCTTTGTTTTCTCTCTCCAAATATATATTTAAAAGTGTTCTGCAATACAGGAAACGTATGACAAAATACACATAATGGAGTCAAGAGCAATCCCAAGAATGCACATTTCAACAGGGCAACTGTGTAGGAACTCCTAAACTATCATAAAGTCGGTGAAATTTAATACACTGAAAGCATTAAAGAAAGAATTTGTGTAATGGAGACTTACATAACTTAGTAGAGACAAAACCTGAAATCTTTCTTTGAGAATACTTTCCAAATGACGAAATCTTGGATACACACACTATTCCTAAACAATGGCACTTTGTAGCTATATGATATAATGTCTACATTAATTGGTGTATATTCTCCCTTGCCAAAGATAAGACACTTCTCTTTTGCACATCTTTGAGTTTCCTCTTCAGCCACTCTGCCAACAGCTATCCATTTTCTATAAACATTCAAGCACTCATAAGTAAAAGAAGAAATCCCAAAGTAGCCAAGGAAATTTTTAGTTTTAACACAATAATTTCCAATGACGTAGATATTCAGTTGGGTTTTCCCTCATATAACTCAGTATTTGTTATGAAGTTTATATTTTTCTTTCAAACAATACTTAATTTAAGAAAAGATTTCCTTCTGCCCAGTGACTGAAAGTTTTTTTAAACACATCAAGAATCATTAAAATAGTATTTTATTTTATTTTATTTTATTTTATTTTATTTTATTTTTTAAATTCAGGGTACTGTATTGACTACTGATATCCTATCTTAGTGCTGGCTGCCTCCTCCAAAGAAATCACTCAGATTTCAGAGTTATAGGAAGTGGGAAGCGTTTTCCAAAAACACAGAACCACAGACTGCTTCAGGTTGGAAGGGACCTCTGGAGGT
>VXAA01001880.1:0-20061 GCA_013399115.1 Anseranas semipalmata
CCTCCCCTGATAGCCAGGGCTGCAGATAAATAACGGAAAGTGGCAGTATCATTTCGTGAAGTTCTTAATTCTGTTTACTATGGAGGAGTTTAGGAAATCTTCCATTTCTGGATATAAAGTCTTCAAGCAATCAAGCTATGCTTACAGTGCAACCAAGCTATTTGAGAGTAAGAAAAATCTCTTTTGTCTTGAAATCCCTTACAGGAATTTGTGTTTTCCCAAATAAAGTTCTGGGACTTTTGGAGATTCATGGTAATGTCTGCATGCAAGCTATAAATTCCTGAGATCAGAACAGCTCAGCCATTTGGTTCTTACTAATGAGAAACCATTCCATTAAATGAATGACTTTTCATGGTACATATAATAGTGACACATTAATACTATATTTTACTCTCTTTCTAACTGCATGACTCAACTGGCAGAATGACTAGACCTGTTTTTTGACATACATTATAACATTTCTGTTGATTTATGAAGACATATCTGATGAAGATTTCTTAAAATTACCATTATCTTAGTCATCTTTTGACTGTAAATATAGAGATTGATCCTACCAGCAAATTGATGTAATGGGGCTGAGGGAAATTATCTAGGGTTAGACAATCAAGAGCATATGATTTCTGTTTAAATTCATCACTCAGGTTTCTAAAATAAGAACAGCAAAGCCTGGAACATTTTCTTAAGATAACTAACTCTCTTCTCTAGAAGAGCTCTCTATGTGGAAGACCATAATGGCTATTCCACCTTGTCTACTTTTTTCTTCTATTGAAAAGGACTATACTTTTCTCTAGTAAACATTAAGATTTAGCAGCTGATAGCTGCTGGTACCTGCTGTCTCCTGGGATTTGTATTCACCAGTAGCACTGTGTTCCAGTTTTTTCTCGTCAGACTCCCTCCACTAGACAGTAACATCTACCGCAATAGCTCGAGTAACTCGGGCTCTTTGCATTTGGCTTGAGATTCATAACGGTAAGTTCCCTTTGCACATCTAGAGGGACGATGCCCTCACAGAGGTGACAACACAGCGTTATCCAGGTCCGGGCCGATTATGAAACAATTCTTATCATAATTACTCCACCTGCACTTCTTGAGGGGATAAGATAGAAGACTCGGGAGTGAAGCTGAGCCTGGGAAGAAGGGAGGGTAGGGGGAAAGTGCTTTTAGTTCTGGTTTTGATTCTCACTATCCTATTCTATTTTTAATTGGCAATAAGTTAAACTAATTTCCCCAAGTCAGGTTTGTTTTGCCCTTGATGTTAATTTGTGAGTGATCTCTCTGTACTTTTTTCAGTCCATGAGCTTTTTGTCTTGTTTTCTCCCCTTGTTCTGCAGAGGAGGTGCAATGAGAGAGCAGCTTGGTGGGCACCTCGCAGCCAGTCAAAGTTAATGCACCACAATGAAGCTTAATGTTTTTGTCTCAGGTATTCATATAGGGATTTGTATTGTGAAATTTTCTACAGAAATTTTCTTTTTTGCTTAAAGTAAATCTTTTCTTTAGATGTTGTCATAGAAGGTAAAAGCTAAATCAGCTTTTTTCTGAATGTCTTTTCTTCAGTGTTCTGTATATAGCCTGTTAAACAATTACGCATACCATTGCACTTGGGGGAGGGGTTAACTCTGACTAGTTTCAGTCCTCTGTTGACTCCTTCAAGTTAGAGGGCAGAGAATCACATCTCCTATCTTCTAATTTCAATGGACTTCCTGTATGCCATTTGAAAGGCTGAAAATTAAAAAAAAAATAAAATCTTTTCCCTTTGCTCTCTGTCTTCAGAGATAAAAAAGCAGTTGTTATTTCACCAGTCTGACTCTCCTTGGTATAAAGCACACTGGAAATGTATTGGAAACTACTTCTTTACCAAATGCTCCTCTCTGCAAACATTTTCTGAAGGGGGAAAAGAGAATTCCAAAGAAGCTGCTGATGCTAAGTTTCTGAAATATTTCTGTAAGCAAAACATCTAAGAATATTACAGCAGTATTTGTTGACTTGAAAGGGAATGTGGAAAGGAGAGACCACAACAAGCCCCCCAGGCTGGATGTATTATTTTACTAGTGCAGTTCACCTTGGTATGGCTGACACTTTTCAGGGACAACCTGAACACCATCCTAAAATAATAATGAATATAAAACAATTTGCATTCACATAGGTAGGGGTGATGTTCTTCAAGTACAACATGACCCACCATGCTTAATAAATCCTAGTAATAAATATAAAACAATTTGCACAAATAAATAGTCACAGTTTGACGAGATGATCTTCGAGGTCTTTTCCAACCTAAATGATTCTATACTCTGATATTTTGTTAGTTTCACTCTTCTCAGGCTGCAGATTCCTAGTGAGCTTTATCTTAACTGATTTCAGTGGAACTAGTGGTACAGAAAGATGTTGATACTAGCAAACATTTGCGGTCTCAAAAGTTTCCATTGTGTTTTGTAGTCTGGACATGTGAGGTTACTTTGCCATTAAAACTCAGCCACCGTCATGAAAAGAAAAAATGAAAGTCACCAGCATCGCTTTGAAAAGTACTTTCAACAACCCAAAGTGTTAGATTTCTTCCTTTTGCATGTGGCTGACAAACGCTGCAGAAAGGAGAAATGCAATGGGACCAGTTTTGAATAGAATAAAAATCAGAGGCTATCTTGCAAAATGACTGTAATGCCTTTTTAGCTGTGCTGTTTATCTGCAAAATCACTGGTAGGAATCTATCATTGGTCATGGAAGCTGTAATTAAGTGGTGTCTTCTCACTTCATTCTTTTAAGTGGTGGCAGAGTGTGATTCTGTTACTTTCATCACCACTCATTGATTTCCTACACTGAAAGCTGTGTCTGGGAGGCTTTCCAGGGAAAACGAAAGGACATTGTCAGGCTGCTTCCAGTAGGTTTTCTGTGTGTGGTAGAACTGGAAGATATTGCATGGCTGTAAATGAAGGTTTATAACGGAAGCTTCATAGTGTTCCATTTCACAAAATGAGAACCATGCAGGGTACAAAGGAGATCACAGGATGATGATAGAAAAAGAACTGTGAATGAATAAAAGAAAGGGAGGTAAAAATAAAATAAGAAATGAGGTTTCTTAAATATGCAAATCTGTCACTTCATCTTTAAGCTAGGTGCAAAGATTTTGGTTTGCAAATATTTTTCTTAGCTGCAAGTTAGACAGCTTCAGGTTATAGCAGGATATATGGAGCTCTGAGAATCAGATTACCTAAAGATTGGTGTATTCTTTGTCAGAATGGAAATCCTTACTGTTGCAAGTGGGCCATATCCTAAGAAACTATATATATATATATATATTTTTTTTTTTTTCTCTTTGGCAAGCATACTGGACATGTCAGAGGAGGAAGCAATGTATTAGCAAAGGAAGGGAGTGGGTGCGGTGGAGCAGAGTTCAAATCCAAAAATTCTTTATTAGCACAGTGGCCATTTAGGAAATTCTTTCCTATAAATACACATATCTGGAATGATTTGCCTGTTGCACAGTTGAGAACAACTAACCAGCTATGCTAAATCACAACAGGGATGGGTGACTTTATACAGCTGTGTCAATTTTCATTATAATCCAGAAGGCTAAAGCTGCCATTACCACAGTTAAAACATTGGCTATAAAATCAGCAAACTTGCCATTTATTCATTTTCTCCCCTATTATTCATATTTAATGGGAGACACTTGACTTTAAGACTAAAAAAAATAAAATAAAATTAGCTGTTCTGAATGACACTCTGCTCTTTCTTCTTAATTTAACTGACTTTATGTTCTCAAGTTCACCACAAATACTGAACTGCATTAGGGATCTAGTGTAGGAGGATGCTTTTACTGGATTATCTCTAGGTTGAAAAGCAAAGTTCTAACAGAATTTACGTTCCCCCAAAGAGCAGGAATGTGATATTTGTTGAAGAACAGTACTTCTGTTGATCCAAAACACGCAAGAAAATGTAATGACCAGCAAAGGTATATTTTCTGGCATTTTTCTCTGTCTATATCTTTTCTCTGTGCTTTGCAAAGGGTCATCTGATGACCCACTTAGACGCCAACACATCTGTTATTTTTAAAGGGTCTGGCAAATTGACTCAGAAAAAGAAAAGCTATCAAGATCTTCTCCATGGCAGCAACAGAGTAAAGGCAGGAGAAAACAAAGGTTTTAATTGTTGTTTGGGTGTTGCACAATCTGAAGATTGGGTATACAGAGACAGAGATGTCAATGATGAAGTTCTGCCTGCAGAATATTCACCAGACAACTGTGCTCTTTACTCTACACGTATGCACCCTGCTGTACCTCAGACAGGAAAACATCAACATTTTTCTCTGGCTTTTACTCTAATTTAGGTAGATTGGCTTGTAATTTAGAAACATACCAAGGGCAAAAGTTGGCTGAAGAAAAAGTACTTATTTATTTATTTTTATTTCTCATGTGGCCTTAATTTTTCATAACCTTAATTCTATTTTATTGCTTGATCTAACTATATGTATAGCTGTGTGTATAACCATGCAAGTTCATGAAGTAGACATAGAAAGAATCCAGAAGGTCAGAAATGTCTCTCCTCCCTTCCTCATTGCCTGACACCTATGACCTGTCACTCCCCAGCTCCTTTCTTATCCCTCCTCTGCTTTCATGAAGGACAATGTGTAGGATTGCGGGTTTTGTCTTTCCACTCCCTGTGGCAAAGGGAAGATCTTGACTGTAGGGCTCAGTCCAGCTGGGTACAGGGCATAACAATCTAGCCCTTTGTAGCTGAGAGTGTGAACCAGAGCTTGTCTGTCTGTGATTTCAAATCATTCTGACAAGTGCTTGCTGACTTCTTATTTGTGGCCTTCCTTGCCTTCTGTCACCAAACCCTTGTAAACAGATTTTAGTCCAGTGTTTGCTAATATCTTCATATCATCTTCTGGACAGAATGTTGTGCTGGAATCAAAGCCAAGAGAGAGACTGAGATGTGTTGATGATGTTTTGGCTGCTCTTCAAGAAAGCACAGATGCTCTGAACACCTTTCTAGAATTCTTAAGTACTAAAATGTCCTTTAAAATGTCCATTAAAATTTACAAAGGAAATGGAGAGAGAATGCTTAATATATTTTCTAAACAGGCATGGCTGTACACTGCTAATGGTAAGCTCCTAATATGTTTTGTTTAGCATTCTTGTACATAGAAATGAATATCTTCTCTAACCACTAAAATAGCCTGACTGGCAAAATATATATTCTAAAGTAACCTGTACAAAAAGAAAAAAATAACCAACCAACCAACCTCTTGCAATATCAGAGGTTATGAATAAATTAATTAATAGAAGCAGAATTTTTTTTTTTTCCCAGACTATATAATAAAATAAGGAGAGCTCTCAATCAAATCTATTTTTTTTTCTTTTTAAATGTATTTATTTATATTTTATATCCAATAGGAGAAGAAACGTCAATCTTTACCTCACAAATGTGAAGGTAACGGGTTCTTTTTAAATTAAAGAAGAATCTACTAGCTTTTGGAAAAAAAAAAAAAAAAGATAGAGGGCTGAAATCAATCTTATTTAGTAAAGTCTTAAAGAACCACAGAAACCATCTGTCTTTAACTGCTTGTCTGGTAATCACCAAGTAAGAGTCTGTCATTTTAAAAGTCTTTCACTTTAGATGGAAATGAATTTACAATTAGAAGGTGTTTTAATCATTTATTGCTGTACTTAAACTAAACATGGAAAAACTAGAAAAGATAAAAATAACAACTGACCCCAAATCACCATAAGGTCAAACCATACTTGAACCAATTACTCCAAGTTTTTTGTTTGTAAATTGAGAAGACGTAACGAATTACAAGGAAAAAAAGAAAAGAAAACAAACAAAAAAAGTGATTCTTACTGTAGCTCTGGAGGAAAAAAGAAAAAGAAAAAAACTGAGTCCTAAAAATCTTTCTGAAAATAGCAATCTCATAAGGTTTTCATTTAGAACGGTAGAAAACATTTAGCAAAAAATACTCACATGCCCAGTTTCACCTGACTCTCCAGATCCTTGCTGTCAGGACAGGACGTTTAGTCTTTTTAACACAAAGTCAGGGCCCTGAGTGCACCAACGGGCCTTACCAACCCAGTCTCCAGCTGACCTCCAGCTGATCTCCAGCTGGTCTGCAGCTCTACCACAGCCCTGCTCGGCCTGGCCTGGCCTGGCCTGGCCTGGCCTGGCCTGGCCTGGCCTCAGCTGATCCCCATCCCCACTGCCCTGACCATCCCAGGCCATTTCTAATCTGGTTACTCATCTCGGGCTTGGCTCACATTCCTGCCCATAAAGCCATAGCAGGTGTTTTGGCTCTTAATGTAGGCTGGTACCTGGTGCTTCCTGCCTATCTGTATGTTTTATTTCCCAGTAATTCGCTAATGAGTCATTCTGAGCCTCTTCCCTGAGGGATGGATAACCCTCAGAGACAAATGCATCTGCACTGCAGCTCTTCATCTGTGTCTATAATAAAGCAATGGACAAGGGGTAGCAGGGGAGGCAGGTGGGAGAAAAGGAAGATTTGCATGGAGTGAGGCAGCATGGGGACATGGTGGGTAAGCCCCTCCCTGCAATTACCTGAGCAATTCCCTGCTTGAGATCCTTTTAGTAGAGTGCCTGGTCAGCATATGTGCAAGAGGAGGAACTGCTGCATCTGAGCTGTCCATTTTCAGCTATTTCTAGCTGAAAATAATACTACAACTCCCTACTTGTTGTTAGCCCTGGGAACAGGCTCTGCAACCAAAGCAGAGAAAAAGCCTTGTAGCTAAGTTTAGTTATCTGTGTATCTACATCGGTTAGCAGCCCTGGTGGGTTGGCAGAGAGATGTTTCATGTGGCAGAAGCTTCTTGTCTTGTTTAGCAAACTGAATGCGGTCTTACTTTACTTTGTCTGTAGTAACTTTTTTTTCCCTAGCTAACAGCTCTCTATTCTTCAGACCAGGCTTCTAAAGTCCTGATTCCACAGCTCACTGACAGATAGTCACTTTAGAACTTTAGTAGAACTAAAAGATAGAACTTTAGTTCTTTCAAAAACCTTTCAACAGCAAAAATGTGCCCATTTAATTTATGTTTTTATATTCTGGTGGTTTATTATTTTTTTTTGTTTGTTTATTCATTTTGTTTTTTTTTCTATTCTCACTCTGATCTTACCTGAGGACTAATTATCATAGTACAGGCACCAGGCTGTAGCTCTTTGAGAAGCTATGGCTGGCAACTTTCAGAGTTATCACCTTAGGCTTAGAAATGTGAATATAGAATGATGCAGTAAATTGAAGACTCTGTGGCTGCTTGAACAATAATGGTGTAGGTTGTAGCAAAGTCTATTGGCTGCCACTTTGATCAGTTGTGGCTGAGCACAGAAGAAATCCAGCTCCTCCTGGGTACGTGTAGCTAAAGAAAACCTGGCTGAGCAGTTTAACTCGAGTAATTTTTCCTTCTCTCTTTTATCCTAGTTTCTTATTTATTTTCTGACAGGCATCAGCACTCCTGGGAAAACATTCCTTGTATGTAATAAAAATAAGATTACTTTTGTGTAGCTTTTGATTGCCAATGTTTTTCCAGCTTTCAGAGAGCCCTACTTCCATACCCTTTACAAAGAGGAGTGTGTTATTGTTATGCACTTTGGTTTAACTCCACGATTTGTGGTATGTTTAGAGTTGTCCTTTGTTAAACGAAATAAAATGAGTGCATGTTTTTAAATTACATTTGTCAGTTGCCAGTAAAACCTATGAAGAGTGAAAGCCACAGGAAAGAGGTGGCATCAGAATTAGTCATGTAGCTTTTTAACATATTAAAATATGTTTTTTCCATTCTCACTCTGATCTTACCTGAGGACTAATCATCATAGTACAGGCACCAGGCTGTAGCCTGTGAGAGAAATACTTAGATGATATGACTTTTGTTTCTGAAAAATTCCTAAGAAAGTATGATACACAACTCTGGAATAGTTTGTGCTAATAGTACTTCAAATAAAAAATAAACTGAAATTTACTTTAATTAGGAATCAGCAAGTTAGTTCTATAATAGAGGTTTAGATATCCAAAAGCGATAACATGCACAATCATTTTCATATGTCCATTCTTTAATGGAAGGAACAGAACTTCTGTTTCCCATAACAAAATGTAGTCATGTTACTGGTTTATTATTGACCACTCACATACTGACAGCAAATGCTACTGTTTATCATGTGGTTATGTGATCCACAGGAAGACCTTAATATGAAATAATCCATGACACTGCAACAAGACTGTGATTAATCTAGGTCAACTCCCTGAGCTAAATGAGAAAGTCTTTAAAAAAAAAAAAAAAAGCATGAATAGTTATTCATTAAACATAAATATTCATAACAATATAGAGGCACAGATCATTGCACATTAGTTATACTTCTGCTGCTAAAATCTTCACAATAGTTAAACAGGCTTCAGGGGAAGAGTAAGACATTGCAAGACATGTTCCATTGTTCTGCGGTAGGAAGGGGCATAAGAATATAGTTTGAAGGATTTTTCAAAGATCCACCAGGAAGCACCAGTTTATTGAGACTGAAAATGTTCTTGTGAATCTATTAATTTTGATGTTACTTTCTCAGAATTTCAGTCATCAGTAGGAATTGGTTTGAGCTGGCTCTAATCCAAGACCATAATAAGTAGTAACTCAGTATTTAGGTTATCTGAGACAGGGAAGCCATTTTTTTCACAACACTGCTTTGCTTAACTCAGAAGAAATCTTAAATCTGTGTGTCTCTGGCTATAAATCCAATTCTAGAAATAAAGAAATTCACAGCTAAATTATTTGAAGTCAAACATTTTAATTGCATTCTCATGAGAATTGTATATGATTGTTTCAATAACTTCCCATATAGTATACAGTCCATTCAGTTGCTGGATACAAGTTTCAAAATCATTTCCCATGCTTCAGCAAAGTTCACTAAAAATACAGACTTAGCTGTAAGTGACCCAGGGGATTAATGATGATCTGCCTATTCTGTTTGTCCTCTTCAATCCTCATGGAAGCCCTTGGCACTTTAGCATATTAATATTTACCAAATGGAAAAGCCTAACCATCTCTTAAGGCAAATGTGCAGCTACTAATTGGAAATGCAAACTATTTTGGATCTTATTATAATTGGATCAGTAGACGTTTGATTAGATCAGTAGAAGTTTGCAAGTACCACAGAATGGAGCTATGGGTTTTATATTTGTTATGAGAAAGTTGTATTCCTTGGCATCTTCAGGAAGTTATTCAGAACATTTGGTCCTCTTAACTTTGCTGAGGAAATGGACTTAACTTTCAGAATGTTGTCTGCAAGAAAAATTGAAACTCTGCTGAGTTCTACATGTACAGAAAGCTTTTTTTTTTTCAAAGTGCTGCATCTATTAGTCATCCAACTGCCAGTAAAAAAACAGATTAACATGACATTAGGAATACAAAACCAGCTAGCTATAATAAAACTGGAGACAATGAAACACACATCCATCAATTCCTCGGTAATACTGTTATGATTAATAACGTCAACAATGAATAAACTATTTCATAGAGAATGTCTCCTAACAAGGTTGTCTCAGTATATATCTGAGCTCAGAGAGGAGTTCACTAAGGAGTTTTTCTATTTCCAGTTCTGAGGAATCTGTCATTCATTTCTGGCTGCTCTATGCTACAGTGTAGCCTGCAAAATATGCAGAGAACCTCACCCTGGACAGAAAAAACAATCAATCAATCAGTCAATATGCTAGTTTTGATACTGCACAATCAATCTGTGACCTACTAAAATGACCAGAGTTTTAATACACGTTCTTGCAGCATGAAGGTACTCAGCATCAATAGTAAAATGTTTCAACTCATGCTGTTGTAATGTCAGCTATGATTTCCAGCTACAGAAAAAATTGATGGCATCTTTAAGGAAATTAATAACTTAAATAAATTGTTAAGGAGTGTCCAAAAAAACTCATTAAACTACATGGAATTTATCATAAGGACTAGTCTTTTTCCTCAATGAAAGCCCTTGCCCTGATGTATAAATTAGTCCTTTGTCAAGCTATAAAATCTATATATAATGAGAAAAATCCTAAGAAAAGTTCTGACCAATAAGTAACATTGGATCTTTGGCCCTTACTTTACAAAACTACAGTTCATGATACCTGTTTTTCTCCCATTTCTGAAATGCATTTCAGTATTGTAAAGAATACCTTTTCTCATACATTCTTGCTTCATTAAATAAATGTAAAGCAGTTACTTCTTTGTTTCCCCAGAATTAACACATTTGTCATGGTATTTTATTTAGCCAGCTTAACACTCTGTCATAAATAAATGAATACAGGAAAAAAAAAAAAAGTAAGAAATTGCTCTTTTTGTCTTCTCACACCGTGCGAACAGAGTGGAGCTTATTGTTATCTACACCACTGACTTCTTTCTGGTGTTCATTACATTTGAAGCACTTTTTTTTTTTTTTTTCCCCCAGCTTTTCCTCAGTATTCCAAGCTCAGTTCAAACAACACTTCTCTGTGCAGATATATTTGGAAAGTGCCTAGATTGAACAGCAGAGTGGGTGGACTAATACTACTGAAAATCATTGCCTGAACTGATCCTGTCATTTTAGTCTGCTTCATGATTAAATTCAGAATGAAGAAGACCCTCAAAGCCAAGCATGTTGTAGAGGAAAAAAAAAAAAAAAACGTTTGGAGGAAAGTGCCCACAGTGTTTAAAGACTAACAAGTAAAATATATCTATGAAGTCTGGGTCACAGCCAAGGGTCTAGTCAACTTTTATATACTTCTGAGATCAATTTTATACATTTTGTGAACCCAGGACTATTTCTTGCAACATACATGACTAATACTTGTTTAGGACAACCTGCCTGTCATATGTATGTGATATGTAGGGGCATGAGGTACATGTTTCAAAGGACAAGTATACTGTATTAAAAATAAATAAATAAATAACGCAATCCTAGACATAGGGAATTTCACTTCTAGTTGACTATTGTAATCCCTAGGCTACAGAGTTAGGGTCCCTCTTCTGCTTTTTCGCTCAGAATACTGAATTTTGAATCATACACAGTCTCGTAGAGCTTAACTGAGAGCAGTGGAAAATATCCTGAAGTATGCAATACATTGTTTTTTAGAACATCCGTCAAGGAAACAAGTGATCTAACTTTCCTTTCAGACTGTGGCCAGAACTTGGTCTTGAAATGCTCTGATCATGAGGTTACCGTAGACAAGAGAAGGGCACTGCTTGCTTTGTGCTAAAGTAAAATGATTACAGGCAGGCTTGCTTATCTAAAGGAAAGGCTTAGCTGCTCTATATCTATATAGATATATATATCTATATAGAGAGGTTGTACATCCTAAGGAACAAAAGTCTCCTGCATGCACTTATGGCACCTGAGACACAGGTGTTAACACTCCCATGTGGCCTAGGTCCAGGCTGGTTGCTGTTGAGATTCTCAGCTATACCAAGCATCTGTGTCACATCCCTCTGGTTTATATGAAAAACCTATCTGTGGCAGCCAGACTCAGAGAATCACTTCATGACCCAGCACTTGATGTTTGGGTAATGTAGTGCCTACAGTCTTAAATGAATCCAGCTCTGATGACTTCCTGTTATAGGCCCCTTTCTGTTATGTTTCTGTTATAAGTCCCTCAATGTAAATAGTGAAACAATTCTTTTGACAATCAAGTCTCTAATTTTCTCTCTGAACTCAAGATAAGGGCTCCATCATTGCAAGTAGAGCTTAAACAGCCCATAGGAGGACCCCTGGTTACTATTACTATTATTACTTCCCAGCTAAGTTCATCAAGACACCTTATAAAACTCAACTCAACTTTCTGTTAACATTGTGCTGTAATCACAATCAGTTGGTTGTCACAGAATATTTTAATACCTAACTTCAGCCTGCCTTCCTCAAAATGTTCATCTGTGACTCTCAGACGTGTCAGCTTGATGCTGTCACCTCCTCATCAGCACAAGGTGTGGCCATATTTCGCATTAGATCTGGCACAAGTTGTGACTCTTAGAGCAAGACTTGGTTTTGGGCTGTGACTACAGAAAAAACCCACACTTGGAGGGAGTTCACACTTTTCAGTACATAAAGCCCATGTGTCAGAACTCTTTTTCTGCTTCTTCAAAGTTCAGTATTTTCTGGATCCATCCACTTGATATCACATGATTTTCTGTATATGTAATTAGAGGATCAAGAAACAATGTAGATAATATTTCCGCCAAAAAATCTACAGTTTCAGACTGAAGCAATCTGGTATAAACAACACCTAGCATTAGTCATTTCAGTCTCATTAGTTTCTTGTAGCTTTATATAACATACAGATGGGGCTGACCTACAAAACTTGGATTTCAGAGTCTTAAAATTTTGGAAGACTGAATTCTTTTTTTTTTTTTCTCTTTAGCTCATATCAGTAGCCAACTTTGAGAAATAGAACTCTTCAAAGGTTCAGTTTTTGAGGGAAAAGGTCTTCAGTCCTTGTGATTATTTATTACTGTTGTTTTAAGCCACATTTGCTTCATGTATTGTTCTCAGTTTACTGAGAGGTCATTCTTACAGACCTCTGTAGGAAAATACCATTCATGAGTAGTCATGGACAGAAAGCACTATAGTGAGGCTGTGAGACATAAAGGAAATAAACCAGTCATGACCACAGTGAACTTTCCATACATGTTTCTTTTAGTGTAAATTCTGAGAGATATTGTAACCTAAAGCCCTTCTATACACATATAAGTGGGTTTAAAGGTTTGAATTAAATCTCTAGATGGTTACCAAACATTTACAACATTTCTGGTCACAAGTACTGATTATACTGCAGAGACACTAATTTAAACCCTAAAAGTTTTTAAAACACCGAAGAGATGACACTATTTTGGGGACTTTTGGGGGTCTGTTGACTGCCAGTTAAATTTTGTGACAGAGATACTTCAGGAAATATCATGCCCAAATATACAAAAAATACTTATGATATAAATCACATACATTGGAAACAGAATTTTAGTTAGTTTTTTTGTGAAAGTAAGTATATCTCTCTACATTTTTCTGCTTTAAGAGCTATGTACAGTTTGCAATTTTATGTGGTGCTCAATTTATTGCTCAGTTGCTGGAGATATTTTTTGCTGATTTTCAATTTTGTTAGCTCTTTAACACTGCTCAGAATGTAGTAAGTATGTTGTAAAGAAGTATGTCTTGAAACCAAAGACAGAACAGGTTTAGGAATGAAGAAGGAGAAGAATTTTCTAATTCTATAAGTGGTCAGGAGGAAAAAGTAGTTCCTTATATCGTGCTATAAAGAGTTCTAAAATGCAGCAGTCATAATAATACATTGGATATTCTTCAGAAACATACGTGTTTTTTTACTCCAGAACACAGGTAGCAGGTGACAAATACCAAAATCATCAGCCACAAATGATCTTATGTAGATTAGATAGGAAACTTCCTTAAACATTACAAACTGCCAGAGGAACCAACCTAAGGCAAAGCAATCATTTGCATTCCCAAATCTGGATGCCATCAAGACCTACCTCCAAGTCTGAGTCATTTGATCTTGAATATTCTGTAAGCCTCTTCAAAAACCTTTCAGATGATTCTTAATCCCTTATGAAATATGTGTTACTTTCATGTTTGATTTGTGTTTCAGCAGGAATCCAAATACACATCCTTATTTTCTTCTCTGTCTTGAACCTTTCTTCCTCATTATATTTAAGCTAGAAAAAAATAGATACAACATTTTTTTTTTGTGCAATTTTGCTTTTTGTTCTTGATTTGATTGTGTCTCTTCTCATGTCCAAAGTTATCCAAGTGGGTAAGCATTGCTTTTGTATTTGTCTCTAAATAGTTTATGATTTATCTTCAAGTAAATTACCATTTTTATATTGCAGTTCTTCAGCATTTCTTTAACTAATAAAACAAGGAAATACCTTAAAAATCTGAGACAAGATTTTCAATATATTTCCTATTTAAAAATAATGTGGTTTGTATTCCCAAATTTCTCAAAACTTAGAATATGGCTCCCTTTATTATCAATAGTTCTGTATGCCTAAGCAAGAAAAAGACTTGTGGTGCCTACACTGGGCTTTCACCTTCACTTTAACTTTAGTATCTGTTTATTCTAATATATTCAGACTCAGAAGTAAAGTCTAGATGTAGGAGGAAATATGGACCTTTTCCCCTGGGAGACAGTTTATCTGTGGCATGAAGATGCCACACCTTTGATTCCATGCAGAAGTGGCCTCCTGATTGCATAGTCTAGGCAGCCACATTTTGGCTTTGTTCAGCTTTGTTTGTGCTAGTCCTACTGTAGGAGCAAGAAGTATCTATTAAATTAATATTATTCTTTCATTTTGGATAAATAAAGGAAAACAACACAATTATTTATTTTAAACAAACAAACAAAAAAATAAACACTGATTGTATCAGGTAAAACAGCATTGTTTACATGGACAGGTCTTTCTAGCAATCAGCACATTTCTAAGAAGAAGAGTTTTAGAAATCTGAAAAATTCAGAAAGTCCCAAACTATTTAGGAAGACACTGGGATGAGAATTCACTTGAGCATTGGGGACTGAATTTGTCAGTAGTTCCACGCAGATCCTTCTACCTGACCTACTTTGCTTTTTCTCCTTTCATGTCTTTTACAGACAGACCCAGTAGTTGGTGGCAGAATTTGTCTTATTCTGAAGTAGATCTATGAAACAGGTCAGAAGAATCATGCTCTACAAGAAGTCTGTTTATAAGGAAAGCCTCTAGACTGACATGGTCATCTGCACATACTGATACTGCACATACATCACTGATGCATAAATGTCTAGTCAGGCTGTAGGATTTCTGTCAGTAGATCTCACCTTCCTGCCTATTTCCATGAACCTGTCCTGTACCTTATGCTAGATGAAGACAAACAATTAAATTATTAATGTTTTCATGAGGAATGGCATCTCTCTTAATGGACATTTTTATGGATGGGCAAGATGAACATGTACCATGAGTTGATGTAGGCAGATTTGACCCTTTTACTATGGAAGGGGTGAAGACTCGAGTGATTTGCAGAGGTCCCTCTGATCCTTTCATGGCATCAATTTGCACCATGACAGTATTCATAGTTGTTTTCCAAAAGGCCAGACATACATTATCTGGTTGCAACATCATGACATTTTCTTGATGACGTCACATAATAAAACAATTATTTTCAAATACTAAAACCTTTGTTTTGGTTCATTTAAATGTTCAGCATTTGTAGCAGTGTCTTGATCTTCATAGGGCAGGTGCTAATAGATGCTGAGACAACTGATGTGTTTATAAGACCAAAATAATATTGTTAAAAAAAAAAAAAGAGGATATATATTAAATTTTCAGTCTGTTGATCTTAATAGTAGTTTAAGAAATAAAATTGTTATGAAGTTCTACTGGCCTAGTTTTCTGGGAGGAAGAAACAAGGAAGTAAAGGAAGTTTTACGTAGCCATAAATATTCTGCACATAAAATATGTACAAAAGTACATTTAAAGTGTTACTAAGGCTGAAGAAACAAGTCTCAGAATTAGGTTACACCAAAGTGAATGTTGCCTGCAGAGTCTGTCTCCTTTATTCATATACTGCAACCAAATCATTAACTGTCTGATATACTTCTTTTTTGATTCTTTTCCTGCCTTATTCATCTCATATGCAGAAGGGTGTTTTATTATTTGTTGCACAGTGTCATTTCCCATACATTGCAGAATATTAAAACCTCCACTGAAGAGAGGATTATTCATTTCCTTCTACTTCTCTGACACAATATGTTTCACTATAGCATTTGACTAATTTTCGTTTTTGCAATTGACTTGAGAAATAAAGGAATAGCATTATCATGTTTTTAAAGATAGGTCATAAGAAAACTAAGGACAGAAGAAGCTGACTAAGTTACTGCATGAGAACACATTGCTACGAGTTTCTGCTCGTACTAAGACACCTCGTGTCTTACTCTACTCGTGGCTAAGACACCAAACTGATTCTAAAGTGTATCGAAGGTCTCACTATAGTCGATGGATATTTGTTTAAAACAGTTGTTGGAATGAAGAGAGCTATTTACTTCACTTTAAACTGGACATCCAGAGCTCCGCTCAATTGCCTAACCTACAGATCTGATGCCACCCAAAGTTCCTTATCCCAACAGCTGTCCAGCAGCTTCTTTGGGTGTCCTAGGGGACGCAAGTAGTAGGTGTTAGTCCTGAGGGACATTCAGATAGAACAGGGCATCACATGGCAGTTAATGCCTGTGTATAGGTACACTGATTATGTGTATGAGAAATATATTGTTAATGAATTGCCAGCTAGAATTCCATTAAAAGTTGTAATCTGATCATATTCTCATGCCAACAGACTGCAGTCTTCCTAGCTATTCAGAGCGAATGCCCATTGCTGACTTGACTTTGTGCACAATTTTGGTCAAATTAGTGGTGTGTAGTATTGTGCAAGTACACAGCATCCCTCACTTCAGTTGTGCTTATGAGCATATGTATCTCAGACCCTTAGCCTTGTGCTGAATAAACACAAAAAGAGTAACATCTGGAACACTATCAGAGTAGCAACATACCACTTTACTGGATTATCAAGGTAGCCTTTTTATTTTTTTCTGTTCTTGGTATCCTGGGAGTCAATTCCTAATCAGCAGCAAGAACAGAATCTTGCTACAGAATAGAGTGAAAGAGACGGTGCTTGTCTAGGTGGGGGAACCTGATGCTAAGACAGAGGCCTGCAACATATGTGCTAGGAATATACATTCATATATATATAGATGTGGATGAGAGAATAGAAGTGTAGTGTTATTTTGGACAAGATAGTTTATCTGCTAGTTTAATGAAGAATTTTTCTAACTATACTGGAAGAATACTTGAGAATTATTTTATGATATCAATATTATGTGAAGGATGGCTATTTTGCTGAGTGTAGTGGTCACCAAAACTATATCCTGTAGCACAGCCTTACAGATGCTATTAAAACAAAAGACTAAACTTCTGCTGAGACTGTGGAAATTCTACAAAATTACCTATCCCCAAAGCCACTTGTGATTGCAAAGCATTTCTGCTTTTATAGATAGAATCAAGAAAATGAAACATTTGCTGAATATATGACTGGATTAAAGCAATTAAATGAGCATTGCCAGTTTGGAGGGAGTTTAAATGATGCATTAAGAGAATGGTTAGTGAGTGTTATGCAAAATAATACAATCCAAAGGCAGTCTTGATGGAAGCAGATTTGACCCTAAAATGTGTAGTAGTTATTGCTATTTCAAAGGTGCCAGAGAGTTATAGTACTTCATGAAGCTTATACAACAAATAAATTAGATACTCTTGGAAAGCACAGCATAGAGAACTGAAAGATTAGGTGCTTCCAGTGAGAAAAACAAGAAAAACAATCTCCCGGTATTAATCACTGGCAGTTCAAGGACAAATTCTGAAGGAACTGCAAGTAACAGACACATTCAGAAAATGTCGGGGTCATTGCAAAAAGTAAACCTACTATCTCATAAGGGCAATGATGAAGAACATCTGATTCATTGTCTTGCAAATAACCACTATGAGGCTGCAGGGGATACTGTAACATCTCTCTACCTAGTTAATTTAGAAAATAAAGAGAGGAATAATGCTTAATATGGAACTTGAGAAGGGTTCTGTTGTTCCTGTTGTTTAATAGCAGAATTGTCAAAGCCTTATTTGGGAGAGTAAAATGCAGAAAAAAAAATTAACACATCTAAGGATGTGTACAGAGGAAATTCTTAGTCTTCTGGGTGTTATTCTGCAGAGGTAAGTGAAAACTGTAACCACCATATGCTAATCCTCTGTTTTGTAATACAGTGGCCATACATTCCTCAATAAAGAATGGCTGAAACAAATTCAGCTGGACTAGCCAAGTATAAAGTGTGCAGGCTCCAAAAATAATTATGAACTCTTGCCCAAAGCAAAAATTAACTGAACTTTTGAACAGCTGATATCTGTCTCAGATGGTACCCAGAAGCTTAAAACATATGAATCCAAAATATTTTAATTGCTCTCTCTTCAAGCACAATCTTTATGTTTGTCCTGTACCTTTGTAGAATAGCCAAATACAGCAGGAAAACTTCACCACTTTCGACCCGATAACCTTTTACCCAAGGTTATCTGGAGTACAGGGAACCTTCAGTAGTAGCAGTAATGAAAAAGAAAAAGGATGTCAGGATATGTGGTGATTTGCATTCTGTTAATTGAGGAATACATGGTGTGCTTTGCCAGACTAGAAGATATTTGTCTCATTAGTGAGCAGAAAGTATTTCTGAAGGATGACACTGTTTTAAGCCTACTGGCAAATGGATACTGGAGACAGTGACAAGCAATCCGTTATAGTTTTTTCAGCCTAGTAGGCTGGTGTTTAGAATGGCACATCTGCTTGCCTTTTGGCATAAACAATGGCTGTTGGTTTTCATGACAATTGCTTAATGTTTTTTGGACACTATATGCACATGGCAGAGCTACTCCTGAACTCCTTGCGCGTGGGTAAGATGGAGTACAGTTTAATGCTAATGAAGAAATTGTCAGTGCTTCAGCAAATCAACTTCATTTGGTGGTTGCACCATAAGAGATCTGGCTTACCTGTTTTAGGAAAAAAAAAAAAAACAGAATACATAAAATTAAAACTATCTGTAAAGAATCTTGGTTCTCAAAATAGCTGACTTCACAGCATGATTTTTTCTGCAGCATTGGTTTTGTCTTCAAAAACATTGGCTTCTCATACTTAATTTATGTCACACACTAAACAAAATTGTATTAGTGAACGCATTTGATAAAGCCTGGCTTCTCAATCTTCAAAAAGTCAGGTTAACTTACCACTTTGCCTTATGGAATAGTTTCAGCAGTTTCACAGTTGAAAGTCCATATAACTTTGTATTTTGATCACTGATTTCAATATAATCTTTATATTACTATGTCAGTCTCCTTTTAGTCTCCATAATGCTCAGGTAAAGAAGCTGAGCTGAGCCATCCATAAAGCCGGGACGGATTTAACCACAAAGCCGATGACCACTGGAGGAAAAGAAGGGGAAACATTCTTGTTTGTTGTTCCTTCTTTTATTTATTTATTTATTTATTTATTTATTTTTCTCTGGATACAAGAAGAGAAAAAGTAAATAATTACCTGTCCCTGCCCGTGGCAGAGGGGGTGGACTTTAAAGGGATTTTTAAAGGCCTTCCAACACAAGCTGTTCTATGATTTTATGATTCTATATCTGGCATGTATCACACTGGGCTTTCTGCTGGTTCTTTCACTTACTGCTAGGTCTGCACCTACTAGAAAAACAAAGTATATTACAGATATGTGGCATGAATTATTCCAACTCCAATGGTTACATTTTAGTGATATTATCATGGACCAAAATCAAGATTTTATAGTGAAAAGTGTCAATCATCCTTATTAATTATTTATGCTGCCAACTCAGTGTATCGTGTATATTTTAACTGATAGATGTTTAGTGGAGTATTTTAAAGAAATGTTTATGTAAGTAAATTTTATTGAACTCAATCTCAAGTGTTCAAAAGTCATGAGTTGGGCTCCAAAAGTCTTATTTTAAGAGATACCTCTTGGGTTCTTTTAGTTTGCCTACCAGCATTCATAACAGAGCTCAATCTGGCTACTGCCGTTAAAATAAAGACAATAAAAATGTTTTTATAAATATTGAAATAAGAAAAGGAGGACTAAGGAGAATCTCCATTTTTATTGGATTTTGGGGGGAAACATAGTGACAAGAGACAAGGAAAAGGCTCAGGTACTTAATGCTTTATTTGCCTCAGTCTTTAGTAGTAGGTCCAGTTGTTCTCTGTGTACCCAGCCCCCTGAGCTGGTAGACAGGGACAGGGAGCAGACTGAAACGCTCATAATCCATGAGGAAATGGTTAGTGACCTGCTAAACCACTTAGATGTACATAAGTCCATGGGGCCAGATGGAATCCACCAGATGGGTAATGAAGGGGCTGGTGGAAGTGCTGACCAAGCTGCTTTCCATCATTTATCAGCAGTCCTGGCTATCAGCGGAGGTTCCAGTTGACTGGCAGCTAGCAAATGTGATGCCCATCTACAAGAAGGGACGGAGGGTGGACC
>VXAA01001880.1:20662-31157 GCA_013399115.1 Anseranas semipalmata
AGTGTGCTCAGGTGGCCAAGAAGGCCAACAGCATCCTGGCTTGTATCAGAAACAGTGTGGCCAGCAGGACTAGGGAAGCGATTGTCCCCCTGTACTTGGCTCTGGTGAGGCCGCACGTCGAGTCCTGTGTTCAGTTTTGGGCCCCTCACTACAGGAAGGACATTGAGGTGCTGGAGTGTGTCCAGAGAAGGGCAACAAAGCTGGTGATGGGTCGAGAGAACAAGTCTTATGAAGAATGGTTGAGGGAACTTGGGATGTTTAGCCTGAAGAAGAGAAGGCTCAAGGGAGACCTTATTGCTCTGTACAACTACCTCAAAGGAGGTTGTAGCGGGATGGGGCTTAGTCTCTTCTCCTAAGCAACAAGCGATAGGACAATGGCCTCAAGGTGCACCGGGGAGGTTTAGGTTAGATATTAGAAATAATTTCTTCACTGAAAGGGTTGTGAGGCATTGAAATGTGCTGCCCAGGGAAGTAGTTGAGTCACCATCCCTGGAGGTATTCAAAAGACGTGTAGATGTGGTGCTTAGGGACATGGTTTAGTGGTAGCCTTGGCAGTGCTAGGTTAATGGTTGGACTTGATGATCTTGGAGGTCTTTTCCAACCTAAGTGATTCTATGATTCTATGATTCTATGATAACGTTAGTGTTTACATGATTATGTTTCTGTCTGCAATAAATAGGTAATTAATAATGAAATTGCATGAGTCAGGGCTATAGCAAACAGTATATTGAAACATTTTGAAATACTACCTATCCTTCAACACTGCCAGCACCATCATCCAGACTGTAAAGGAAGTATGCCAACATCCCATTAGTATCATCACAGCTTTCATCTATGAGTATGAACAATATTAATCAAACAGTTAGGTGGCAATAATGTCACAGTACCATGAAATCAGTGTTGCTTTTCTGGTGGTCTTGTTGTGATCCTCTGTAAACAGTCTTAAAGCTGCTCTTCAATACTTGACTTTACTCTTTGTTTGTCTCTGTACAATCCAATCTCTTTCTCCAGCAGGTGTCATTCAGACCTTCCCTGATAAAGCAGAGGTGTCATGCGTGTGGATGTCCAGATCTGTGCACATGTAGGAGGGCAGGAATGAACTATCTTGGAAAGGAGATAAATAATGAAAAGAGAAGTCTTGTATCCCAACATAAAGCAAAATTTCACAGTACTGCTTTTGTAATGGGATGAAATCCCCAATTTGCAGTCCATTGAAGGAAAAGATGTCAGTGAGATTGTCTGAGAACACCCATGAAGTATTTAGTGAAAGAAGAAAAGGAGCCCTGCTGTCACTAGCAGCACTCCAAACTCTCCTTATCCCAAAGGCTGAATTTCATCTCAATATATGGTGGCATCATGGTACATTTTTTGCAATCAGTGAAAAAGAAGGGATGAAAAACTATTGAATTCAGTAACCCCAAACCAGGAGGAAATGCTATTTGAGACACACTCTATTAGGTCTCTTTGCACCTGTACCTCTCACATTCTCACATATTTAAATCTGCAGGGGAGCAAGACATGAGAGCTAAGCCTGGCCTGTTTTTTTTTTTTTTCTTTTTTCCTTCACCTATGTATTAAATATTATCCAGATTAGGAAATGCCTGGATAGAAATAGAGATATAAAGTCCATTAGGAAATTAAAGAAATCAAATAATAACAATGGATGGATTTTCAAGTCTAGGCTGAAATTGGGAGAATTGTGATACTCTTTACTATACTATGACCACTGATGCTGTGTTCCAATAATAAAAAAGGACAAACATAACCGATGCAGAAGAATCACAGTTTTATTGATTGAATAGAAATGACTGATATCTTCATGATAGAAAGGCATTGATGTTTAATTGTCCCACCAAACATCCTCCTGATAATGATGGATCTGATTTTTTCAGCTATTTTTACAAGACTGGTTTGGTCTACTGACTGATTCTGTCAATCAATTTGAAATGTTTTAGTCCATGTCTCAAGAAATGATCTTGGGAGGCACTTTACTTACATTACTTAAATGTTTCATAATGTTTCATTTGAGATGCTTCAGTAATGATGATGAGATAAATGGAGTAAGGTATACAAGGCCCTTGCATGTAATATACAACTATGAAACCAGTCACTAATAAAAGAATCACAATGATTTCCACAGATATATCCTACAGCCATAATAGCTCTACATTCCACAGATATTGAGGTTTATGTCAAACCTTCTAAATCAATGGAAAGAATTTACTCCCAAAGGCTTTGAATCAGGACCTGTAGGGAACACCAATAATTTTAGATGCTGTCTTTCATTATTTAAGTCTCTGAAAGAACATGGATAAACTGTTCAGCAGGACTGTTTTGATGGCAGGAAGGGACTGACTACAGAACATCCATCTGACATGTTGGGCCAGGATCCTGGAGGCAGGATTTCACAATGCAGGGAGCTACAGATTTTTGAATCAGCAGCCCTTTCAGTGAGACAGATTTTATTATTGTGATGATATACTGTGATATTACTGAACAACCACTGTCAGGAAGCAGTATATCTCACAGCACTAGATATTGTGCAAACACACAGCAAATAGAATTTCCTTCCCTGACAGTGCTTAATATTTTTGTAAATCAAGTGGGACAATAATTGGGCATAGGGAGGTACTGTTTTGGCTGGGATAGAGTTCCTTTTCTTCATAGCAGCATGTATGATATTTGGCTTTGGGACCGAAACAGTACTGATAACACGCTAATGTCTTAGCTATTGATGAGTGGTGCTTACACAGAAGCAAGTCCTTTTCTGCTTCTCAGCAAGCAGGCTGGGGGTGCACCAGGAGCTGGGCGGGGACAGAGCCAGGACAGCTGAACCCAATTGACCAAAGGCTATTCCATATCAGATGACATCATGCTCAGCAATAAAAGCTGGGGGAAAGAAGGAGGGAATGTTTGGAGTTATGGTATTTGTCTTCCCTGGTAACTGTTATGTGTGATGAATCCCAGCTTTCCTGGAAATGGCTGAACATCTGCCCACTGATGGGAAGTAATGAATCAACTCCTTGGTTTGCTTTGCTTTGCTTGCACACACAGCTTTTGCTTTGCTTAGTAAACCGTCTTTATCTTGACCGATGAGTTTTCTCACTTTCACCCTTCTGTTTCTCTTCCCCATCCCTCTGTGGGGAGTGAGCGAGCCCTGGGTGGGGTTCAGCTGCCTGCCAGGGTTAAACCACAGCAAGGAGAAAGGAAGTAAATATGACTGTTTTGCACACTTGATAGTATCAGCCATATCCCTGGTCTGGCTGTAGGAAAGTTTTCTGGCATAATGGCAAGGTACAATTTCTAGGAAAGGACTAGAAGAATGCTAGTGAAGTGACTTTGCAGGTGATTGCAGAGCTTTTTAGCACCATGAGTGGCAACATCAGCAAAGCCTGAAGGTGTTTTCATGCAGATCTAACAAATCAGTAAGTGAGGCTGGCACCTCCACTTAGAAATTATGGACAGTAAGTGAACCATCACTTCAGTGAATATGGCAGTTTAAAAATGCCTGATCGTCCACAGTAATTTTGAAACTCAAAGAAAGAGTTATTAACACATATTCTTACAACACAGTTATGTCTGTTTTGAGAAGTTTGAATTAAAAATTATCCTTAGTGGTTCCATATGCAGAGCTGACTAAATTCAAACTCATATATCAATATTCAAGAAGACGGACACACAACAATATCATGAAATGTAGAATTATTTCACATAGAGTTAGCCCTGAATAAAAAGCCCTTCCAAGTACAATATGAGCAGGCATGCTGCTAGGATGCCAGTTGGCTCCATCATATGGAGATATTGCTGCCTTTAGTGCCTGTTTCTCCACAGACTGACACAATAAACCGAGGCTCCAAAAACCTAAGGGCTTCTTAACTGCTCATTGACACAAAATAGTGGTCTCCAAGTACTCTTTCAGATGTCATTATGCTCTATCATGTCAGTGAGCCATGGATAATAAGAGTGCCTCATGTAAATCACTGGGGGGTGTTCTGCTAGCTTGTTAGGTTCTCATACAAATATAATAACAGATTTATTTTTTTTCCCTTTTGAGAAATTAAAATTGCTTCGAAAGGCTTTAGATATAGCCAGAAAAGTGAAATGGACTCCCATGTTTCAGTGATGTGTGCATCCCTGTCATTCTGTACCCCATCCCTCTCCCTCTGATTCCCTTTCTTTCATTCAGGAGAGGGTATATTTCACCTTATTTTACCCTCCACTGACAACATACTGCAGATCAGCTCATGGGGTTTTTGTTCTTCCTACCAATATCCGAGTCCCTCCTTGATGTACCTCTGTCTGAGCCTGACCAGCAGTTCTGGCATTGCAAGGGTCCAATGAGGAGGTCTAAGTGCTCTGCATTTGGGAACATTTTGCCAATGCTTTGATGGCTACAAGCCCATGTGCAATAGCTTTCCCGAGAGAGCCTTACCCCTTGCATGACTTTTCACCAGAGAACATTTCTCATACTCAGCAATGATGTGAATGTTTCATTACACAGCCTTTCACTCTTGCTCTTGGCTTTTGAGATATCCTTCATCTGCCATAGTATGTTATTTGTCTCTGTAGTTTTGTGTGGAGGGCATGTTGGTGCAAGCTCTCTAATTGTGTCCAACAATAAAAATTGCTTTTACTCTTCTTCTAGTAACATTGGGAATTCTGAATGCCATTGTAGAGGTCAGGTAGGAATATTTGGTGCATGCCAGAAAGAACACATCAAGTCCTTCAATGTGAGCACCTGTACTTAACTTTTCTATCACATATTTAGACAGGTACCTGCTCCATTTCGTATGCATTCAGTCCAGTTCATTACTAGTGAAAGTTTATGGTCCTTCACTGGCTTTGGTACATTTGATTTTGGATCAGCTGTCCGTTTGGACAAAACTTCCTCCATCAGTCCCATAGCAAGAAAAAGCTTTACCTGCCCCTGACATATTGGATTTAATTGGGTAAAATCAGCTGACTCTCAGTTGTTTTTCCAGAACTGCATAAATTTGGATGTTTCAAAAATGCTTTAATGATTCTTTGTTCTGCAAAATGCTGAATGCTTTTATGGAAGTTAGAAAAAATACATAGAGTTTGGATATGTATGGACATTTTCATTCCTGAACAATTCAGATTTCTGAAAAACAATGATAAAAAGAGTTTAAATTTTAAGAAACTGCATGATCAAACAGATTATATTTTTCCTTTTAACTTTGCAATTTAGTTGGAAATAATTGGAGTTTTCCAAGACAACTGAAACAAAATTAACTTCTTTTAAAATTTTGTTTCTAAGGAAAAGACCTCTGTTTCACAGAACTATTAATATATATAACCTATATATATATACCCTTACTGAAATAGTCATAATAATACAGGTTATGTCACTTTATATGCCAAAAGACTCTTGTGACCTGATGATTCTCATGATCAATACAGTCAACAAAAAGAGTTTATAAGGTGTTTTGATATTGCTACTAGGAAAATTAATCTCCTTTATGTTTGTTTCTCTGTGTGTACTTACATTTATCTGGAAAGAGCAATACTTAATATTGATATCATTCCACTGTATAAATTGTTGTGATACTGTGGTAACTTGCTTGACTGTCTGGCAATCTTGTTGGTCATATAAAGTGAAATCCATTTCTGGAAGGAAATTTTGACTGATTTCTGGTGTCCAGTGTAAGCCAGGTGTTTAAGTTTCTCCAACAGGCGCCTGTGAAAGTGCAATCAGAAGCAATGCATTCAATCCTAAACCATCTCTGTAAGTTTGTAAGTTAGTAACTCTGAAGGTTACTAACCTAGTAACTAAGAGATTAACTCTCTTAGCATGTTACAGCCTAGATTAGTAGGTAAACCTGTCTATATTTTAGGCAGCTGCAGTTAGATGGGATTCATCCTTTTTTTTTTTTTTTTTTTCAATTTACTAAACCAAGATCACTCAGATGGTTTCTGAACTTTTAGATCTGATTTTTTTTCAGTTTTAACTCAGTGCTTTCTAAAACCACAACATGTTCTTTGCACATCACAGGACTTTTTTTCTTTTTTTCTTTTTTTTTTTCATTTTTCCATTTGCTTCATTAAACTACCTGTGTGTGTATCAGTTACTCCTTCTGAAGGAAATGGAGCAACTGGACCTAGTGAAGTTCAGGAGCTGGCTCCCTAATACCATAGTCTGATCTCCTTAAATCCAAATATTCAAATATGATGACTACAGTTTTTTTGCCCTTTAACTTAAATCAGGGAAATGGGAGCTTCAGTTCCCTAGGTAGGTTCTTCAGAAACAATATAAAGGTAAAGAAATGGTCACACATTTGTGTCCATAGCACTTAAAAAGAACCAGAGAATAAACTTTTTTCTTTCATAAGCTCCAGCTTATGGAGTTAATCAGAGTCCCTTAATTAGGGAAGCACTTTTTTATTTTAACAGTTTTATTCTCTTTCCTCTCATGTCCTGTGAAATAGAGTGAAAGCTAGTGCATTACCTGACTCTCATCTTTATTAACTTCCTTTGAAGAGGGTCACAGATATACCCACTAAAATACTCATGGTTCCAGTTAAATACATCAGTCAAATATTGATGGTGCTCCATTCCTTTATCATGGCTTTTTAGACGCAGTCAGCCCATAGAATGTTTTATTTGGTAGTATGATTAGATTATAAGGATTAGTGCCTTACTTTTAGCAGTTTGTTTTTTTCTTTAAAAAATAGGTAAAGTAAAACTGATATTTTGAAAATTGCATGGAAGTATTCTTTCCACATGAATTCATGTGAGTTTGGCAAAATGTGAGTTCAGGAAAAAAAAATCAGAGGTCTTTACCAAATCAATGATCCTACTTGCTCTTATGTTTAGGCATCAATTGTAATTAGTTATCCCTTTTTGTGTAGTGTAGTAATATTTTAAAAGCAAAATAGGAAAAAAAAAATAAAACTGAGAGCACCTGGTTTTATTGCCCTCTCTTTTCCCCCAGATGATGATCTGTTTCATCAGGTCATTGTCTGGTGTAAATCTATGATATTTCTCTGAATGGATTGGAACTATGGAAATGCTAGTTTAGGATCTGCCTCCATAGTTTCACAATCTGATCTCAGCAAAATCAATGTTGTCTCATAAATGTAAAAATACTCATGATTAGAAAATCCTTTTGTTTAATGTTAGGCATTTAGTTTATGTGCTAAATGAAAATGTTAATGAGAAAAGTAATCTTCAGCTTGGTTCAGTCCCTGTATTCAATTCTCAGCTTGTCAAAAAAGGTGAGGGGGCTGTGTTTTAATGAAGGATTAAATTGATTTTTAAGTCCTTAGCTAGTTCAAGACTTCCCTGTTATTCACCAAAACATAGTTAATGCTACACTGGAGCTGTACCAGCTTCTAAAGCCTGACAGAAATATCCCCAGCTGGCAGCATGCTATTTTTGTTGGAGCCTTATAAGGCAACTGGAACCAACAGTTTGTCAAAATTGTAATTGCATGATGAAGAGAGGGTGAGAGTTTCAGTGCTGCCTTCTTTGTAGATTAAATGGTCACTAGTAAAACATTGGCCTTTTTTCCCCTTTAAATTTAATAATGCCATTGCTTTAGTGGTCATCAATCCTTTTGAGACACTGACTCCAGACTGAACTCCTTGGGGAGTCCCAGCTGTCAGATGTGAATCACAACAATTATCATCACTCCATGTTCAAGTGGAGATCTTGCTGAGGATGTGCTAATTCCAGGGGAGGGTGAGTTCGGGATTGCTACATAAGTGGTAAATGCCACAGATGCAAAATTTCTTGTGCCCTCAGCCATGCTGTGCACAGTGATCATTAATAATTCCAGCTTGTTTCAGGAAACCATGAATACTTTTTTTTTTTTTTTAATACCTAGAATGTGTTTCTTCTAAAGGAAATTACAGAATAAAAAACTTACATGTTCTCCTCCTTTTCTTAATCTAAAACCTTTGAATTCAAGTCTTCTCTTGAAAGCATAATAAGCAATAACCTCTGAATAGGGAAATTAATTTTCATCTGTCATGAAAGACAGAATCACAGTCCTTTCTACAGAAAAAAGATTTATTGAAAAAAATAATTTGCATATAGATATACTCAGCTTCAGATCTGCAGAATCACAGAACCATGGAGGTTCTGAAGGCACCTCTGAAAGAGTGTTCAGTCCAACCTCCTGCTCAGAACAGGGTCAACAACAGCAGCTTTTTGTTTTTTTGTTTGTTTGTTTGTTTGTTTGTTTTTCACAGCTTTTTAGCTCTCCTGTACACTCAGGACCACAGAGAGTCTGAAATGTGCTGACTTACAAGCTGTTCAGATAACCAAAAAACATTACTGTAAGAGTATCCCATTACAGCGAAAGTCTCCTATTATTGTATTTTTCTGTCTGCACGTATCAGAAACTTAAGGAGTGAATTTTATTTGGTTAGTTAGTTATTTTATGAAGTGAGATCACTCTAAAGAGCGATGTCTTGCGTATATTGCAAGCATGTTAGCTGTAAATAGTATTTGATATTATCAAGTTTTCTTTTTTGTTAGTATGTGTGATAGCATAATTTTATCAAAGTGTCTATAAAAATGATTGTTGATGTAGCTACAAAAAGGAAAGGTACGCTATTAAATTTTGTGTAGCTACATAGCTGTTCAGGAAAATAAAACAGACTTTCCTGGAACACAAATAACTTATAGAATGAAATATTTAACTGTATGGAAGAATTTTTATACAAGAAAAAAAAAAAAACAACCAACAACTGCAATGTCTGGGAAAGACAATTATATTATAAATCTCTTAAATCCACAAAAACATAAATTCTATGAAGCATAATTCTTTCAAATCAGATAATTCATCATCCTGCCCAAAAGTCAAAACCTAAAACAGATGAGAACTAGGAACCTTCCCTTTTGCAGGCTGAGGAGCCAGTGTGCAGCCCTGAAAACCCCGTGCAGCCATGGGAGATGGACACAGCCTCCCAGTTCCTCGCATGAACACTGGTCTCATCAAATAAGTAATTACTGACTTCTGGCAACGGAGCTCCTCACACATTTTCATGCATACCTAATGGATCACTATAGTGAGGTCTGTGAACATTTACATCTGTCTTGATGGTCGGGAGGAGATTGTCATGAACAGGAAGGTGAAGCATCTCTTATTTGTCTACTAACATAGATGCTTTACAGCACAACTCTGCCAGTGTTAATAAGGCTTTGCAAGGGAGGGGATGCACAGCAAGGACACATCCATATGCTAAAATATTTACAAGCTTTTGTTTTACAGGCAGGCAGAGTAAGAGTGCAGTTATTTGCATATTAATCTGCAACCAAACAGGCAGGACAAGTTGCCAAGAGTGTGGTGTGTAAAGATACCTCATCACACTTTCTATTTAGAAAAGAGGATTTTTTTTTTTTTTTTTTTTGGTTTTGTCTAGGGGAATTCAGCTTGCTTCCAGAACCAAAAACTGCAAATCTGGTAAGAGGATGAAGGGAGCAGCTGCCCAGGGTGTAACAGTAAGGGTCAGAAGGAGAAAGAACAATACCTCCCTTCTTGTTCCCTGAGTGAACTGGAGTGAGATCCATACCCCCAGCAGAACCCAGTTAAGAAAGTTCAGGAGCTGATGGCATGCTCCTGTGCTGTACCTGGGTTGTTTCAAAATGTTGACCATCAGTTCACTTGTTAGTGAAGAAATTGGCTCACGTGGACCAGGTACTCTTTGGAAATATAGAAGTCTCTTTTCTAAAGGGAAAACATAGTGTTTACCAATGATTATATTTCTGCAGTACAATTGTCAATAACTTTTTGCTAAGTGATACTCAAAATTCATATAGAACATGTATTCTCAGAAAACAAAATATTTAGCTGATGTGGATTAGTGCAGTCATTTTGAAGTTGATGGATCTAGGTCAATCTAAGCAGCAGAAAAGGGTAACAGGAACAGAATAATAAAATGTTAATATTGATAAAATTTAGCATTTTTATTATTATTATTATTATTATTATTAGACAACCAGATCAAACAGGGACAATAGTTTCTGTTTCTTTAAATTATAAAAAGTCTTAGAATAAGACTCAAGACTCCACAGGTCATATTTTTGCTTGTTCTCAATATTTTATATTGCTTTCTAGTTCTAGTTTATGAAGATATTATTTATCAGACTACAGAATGGTGCATGGGCTGGAACACTAGGATAAGAAAAGACATGTGAGCTTTTACTTTCCACAGTTATAAATTTCCATTGGTAAATGTAATTGTTATGGATATATAACATAAAAAGTCAGTCAATAGCATTACGAAAAATTAAATTGGCTGGTAATATATCTCAGAAACATTGGGTATTGTTAGTTGTTGATATTTTTCTGAATCTAGAGACATAAAAAAAAAGAAAAAAGTGAAAAGGAAGACATTTTCTCTGTAATGTGTTATAAATCTATAAACCACCTATATCTATATAACCATGTATAAATGGTTATTAATTTTCATCTCTTGATTTTAAACAATAGTTTTAACTGTGTTTTTTCTTTTCTTTTTTTTTTTCC
>VXAA01001880.1:31220-46570 GCA_013399115.1 Anseranas semipalmata
AGGATATAAACCATACAGCTGATCATTGTTGAAAAAAATGTGGAAAATATTATGAAAATAAATAACTTGATTTTCAAAAGCTATTTTCCTCCCTAATATTTAACCATATATTTTGTAAAGAAGAACATAATATTTTATTATAAGTGCCATTGTGCTATTAAATTTATAAAATACAGTTGAAATGTTTAGGAAATCCCAGTCTTCAACAAAGAAACATTTAATGTAGTTTAGATACATTGATTTGTGCTAAGAATGTTTTGTTTCCTCTGACTGCATGTCTAGAACTTCTCTAAAAGTTGTACAGAATTGATTTTTTGTTTCTTTGTGAAAAATTTGTCACTGTAGCATAATCCAAAACTTCTATGCCATGAAAATCCATATTTTCTTAATCCAATCAGTTTAAACCAATATGCTTAACTGATTGTTTTCCATCTTGTTTACAGCAATCATATTGGTCTGGGATTGAATTAGGTACTGATGGTGTTTTTCAACATTAAAACCATCCCTTTAGAAACAAGTTTGATAATGGTGTTTGTCTTTTGCCAATGGGAATTTTCAAGAGAGTGAGTTTGGTTGCAAGGATTCCCTCTCTGCCGATACAAATTCATCTCCGATATGAAAAAATGTTACTTTTAAAATAGAGGGAAAATACAATTAAAAAACACAGACATGTTTGAATCCTACATGAGTTATAAGTTCCATCTAAGGAAGAAATATTTGAGGATTTTATTTATATATATATATATATATGTTAATTAGAGACATTTTATCAAACTAAGAAAACTCTGCTTGATCTTACTTCTGATAGATATCAGAAGTGAACTCGTAAAGGAATTGTCCTGCTAGGAGACTGAAAATTCATAACTCACTGTCTAAGCATTGATGCAGAGGTTGAGGCTGAAATTAAAACTGTTCCTGAAGACAGATTGACATTCAGGGCCAAGTTTATACCATCTCTTACAATTGATGGGAAAATTTAAGCGGATGGGCTCAGCTGGACAACTTGAAAAATTATTTCATATCCTGAGCTCAAATGATTAATAAATATTTGATCCTTTGCAATAAATCACAGGCTTATCAGGCAAAAATGTGCAACGATTTCTGTGATCTAAGGCTGCATCAATAAAGAATTTTATATATAAGTTGAAGAAAAAGTGAATACAAAAAGATGTAAATGTTAGACATATCACCGAATCCTTGAAGTGATAGGATAGAGCCATCTCAATTGCTTTACCCATAGGATATATTTTAAAAATAATAATGATACATATCCTGATTCTTCATGCAACATGACGCATTCCTTGTCCTACTGTAGGACTTACAAAGATAACAGGGAAAAAAGCTCATGATTATTCAGTGCAAAATGCACATTCCCATAATCAGATTTTATGAGCTGCATGGAGTTCAATAATTATTTTTGTATCAGGAATTTCAATTTCATGAGTTACAGGAATTTTTAAGAAGAATATGGAGGTACATGGAGTCATTTATTTTTAATTTTACTTATGGTGGTTGATTTTGATTCACATGATTTCCTATGACTGCCTCTCCATCTGAATAAATGGGAAAATGATCATTTTAAAATGTGAGGGGCACAGGATTGAATTCAGTGCAGAGTCCAGTCCTGCTCTGCAAGCCCTGTAAAGATTCCACAGATTTCATTAGGCTGAATATAGTAAAACTCCTTTACAAGTACGCTGTATTTGTAGACCTGAAGCCAACATTATTATCATAAAACTACTGCTTTATTCTCTATACAAGTCCTTTATAAGATATATTTCTACTGTAATGTCTCTGAAAATAAAAAAATCAGCCTTCTAGAACAAAGAAAGCTTTTATCAAAGAGAGGAGGAACACAACTCTGCCTTAAGGAAAGACAGCAACACTTATGCAGCATGTTGCAACCTTGAGGAAAACACCATTCTGAACAACTTCATGCACAGTAAGCTAGAATTACAGTTTTGCTCTTTTGTCCTTGTTCTGGTAGACTAATAAACTAAATACCCCCCACCCATGCACCCAGGGCTTTCTGATAGTGGTTGGTCATCTGCTTGTATTGTGTCCTGTTTTGTGCCACCACTATTTTTTGTGCGTCATAGGACCTGAAGTAGGCAACTTCATTCTTTGCCTATGCCATGAAGCAGCCCTGAGGTGACAGCTGTGAGGTCAAGGGAGAACTCCCTATGGCACGTGGGGTGTCTGCAGTCCTGCCCAGTGACCCCAGGGGAAACTTATACAAGCTCTGTAATTCGGAGCAGTAGTCACAGTCTTATGTGGCTCACCCCTCTTGCAGCTGAATGACTCCGTTTGCACTTTAGCATTATATCAATCTTTTGCCAAAGAACACTCTCTGATTATAAAGTCATTATAAAAATCATTTCCTTTTTTTTTTTTTTTTTTTTAGATAACTATTCATATAACTTTTACAGTTTAGTCAAGGGAAAAAATGGACTCAAGAAAAGAAAATTTCATGCAAAGTTACAGTTTATGTTGTGCATGCGTGTGCATATGTGTGCATTGTATCTCCAGGTTTGTCCTCTGTCATCATTGATGTTTTGCTGAAAACTGGTTATTCTGTTTGTTTAGTTTGTTGATTTTTTTTTTTTTTTTAATAAAAAAATGGTTACATCAGCTCTTGGAAACCTAAATTAAGATTAAGAATTGTGTTGATGGGTTGCAGAAGACAATGACAAATCCCCAAATCTGAGCCCTGTGTTTGGAATTTGAGTTTCTGTTTCAGTAAATCCTTCCAGATTCCTTGCCCCTTACATAACATGGTAAATCCTGTCATCTGTTTTCTGATAGCATCTACTTGTAAGGCTGGAATGAGCAGTGCAAACATTCCTGAAATATCTTCTGTTTGTCATACCACTGGGCTTGCAAGAAATCGCAACTGCATACCTGAAAAAGAATACACTGCTTTGAATGTTTAAAATATATCACTGCAGCCACTAGAAGCGGACTGTACCAGCTGAGCTGGAGAGAAAATAAGGAAAGCTTTTTTAATTTTTATAAATCTCGAAGTTCTATAAATTTTAATCTCTTTTTCTTTAAGTAAACCTGTCCCAACATCCCTATGGCACTCTGTTTTGAACTGTTACTAAAGTTTTCCGTGCTATGGTGCTAATGATCATCTAGAAAATCTAATTTACGTGTTTAAACTCCATAACTTCTCTGGAGAATGATGATAGGCAGCAGATGAATATGAGAGCTAGTGGATAAATATCCTGAAAGCGTACAGACGTGTTAGTGTAGCATTTGTGAGCAAGGCAGCTTATGTTAGTTAGCTTGCTTCAGTACAAAAGAATTGATTTTTTATTTTTCTAGAAATGTTTGCCTTTCTGTTGAAAAATAAAATCAACAAAAGCAAACAAAAAGACAAAAAACACAAGCAAACAAACAAGAAAAAAAAAGTGAACAGGAAAAAAAATCCTGAAAATGATTCAATTACAAACAGGTTCTTTTCATCCATATCAATATTTCTCATCTTTCAATTTTCAGATTTTCTTCCCAAGTGACAGCCTTGATGAAAGAAGAGATTTCATCAAAGAAAAGTTGCAGATACAAACTTTCAGGCAGTTTTGCTTTTGACCACAGTGAAGCCTTCCAAATACAAAAGAATTGGTATACATCTGGTTATTACATAAATAAAAAAATAGATATAGTTTGTACAGGCTTGTTGCATCCATACCATGGAAGGGACGTTAGTGGAGCTGACTGTCAACAATAATAGAATCGTAGAATCATAGAATCATAGAATGACTTGGGTTGGAAGGGACCTTAAAGGTCATCTAGTTCCATCCACCTGCCAAAGGCAGGGACACCTCCCACCAGACCAGGCTGTCCAAAGCCCCATCCAACCTGGCCTTAAACACCTCCAGGGATGGGGCATCCACAGCTTCTCTGGGCAACCTGTTCCAGTGCCTCACTACCCTCTGTGTGAAGAATTTCTTCCTAACATCTAATCTAAATCTCCCCTTTTTTAGTTTAAAACCATTCCCCCTTGTCCTATCACTATCTGCCCATGTAAAATGTTGCTCTCCATCTTTTCTATAAGCCTTCTTTAAGTATTGAAAAGCTGCAATGAGGTCTCCCCGGAGCCTTCTCTTCTCCAGGCTGAACATCTCCAACTCTCTGTCTTTCTTCATAGGAGAGGTGCTCCAGCCCTCTGATCATCTTCATGGCCCTCCTCTGGACCCACTCCAACAGGTCCACATCCTTCTTGTGCTGGGGGCCCCAGACCTGGATGGAGCACTCCAGGTGGGGCCTCATGAGCAGAGTAGTGGGGGAATCACATTATATGACACAGAGCACATGCACTGAACTGGTGTCTTCCTTTTAAATATACACATCTGAGTATACATGTGCTGATCTTCTCAGACAGAGAATAGGTCATTTTAACTTATTGATTCGCAGTGAAGAAGGGAAGATCAGAATTAACATAAAGAAATAACGAGAAGTCACAGAATCCACTTACTATTGAAGATGAGTCAACATTTAGTATTCATTTTTTGCCTCAGCATGCATCCTACTACATGACAGCTCACCCATGCTAGTGAAGACACATCAGCACACAAATCAGCAAGCTGAGATGGCTGATGGCTGGAGGAAAGTGGAGTGACGGATGGATTCTTCAGCAACCTATGGATGAAGTAATAAGACTAAATGACATTTCTGCTTATGAGATTTCTTTGGTTACTAGCTGCCACCTTAATGGGTCAATAATTTTCCTATTTTCTTGTAAGCTGTTATTACTATTTCATTTTGGACACTGTCAAAGACAGTTTTTTTAAAAATGATTTATCATTTGAAAGTAGATAAACTCAGTATTTAGTGCAATCTCATTCATTTTTTGGAATAAAAAGCCACAAATACCTATCTTCAGATCAAGGCCCAAGAGACCTCAGAGCTTCTCTGAAGGAATATCCTGACAAAGACAATGATAGAGTTAATTTTTTCCCATCATTGGTTGCAACAAATGTCAGTTTTCTGGCTGTGCAGTGTAGATTTCAGGATTTAATGAGGACATAGATGGAGAAGCACACGTGTCTTGGCAGAAACAGAAAGTTAAGAGGATGTGAGCATCATGTCCACTTTCAAAGCCAGCTCATACTAGCAACAAGATCAAATGGTGAAGGCCAGTCAGGGTTAGACACTCCAGGCATCCAGCACTTGTAGGTACTATTCTATATTTGAGTAGGAACTCAGGTGCAGAACTGAGTGCATGCAATGTTTCAGGCAAGCTCTTTTGTATACACCCTTCAAACAGTAGGCCAGAGGCAGATTCCTACTGAATTTCCCAATATTTGTCATCTCTTTGCTTGGGTTGTCATGATTCTAGCCCTGGAAATCTTAGAAAATCTTAACAATCTTAAAAACTGTTTAACCTTCTCTGTGTAATATTTAAGAGGCCAAATGCCTATTCTGTCTTCCTTAAACCCATTTGAATATAACTGCTAGATTGCCTGCAACTGCTTTTCTCTATTTCTTTCACTTGTACAGTAGCATGTAACCATCTTAGCAGAAAAACAAACAAACAAACAACAAAAAAAAAAACGGGCAAAAGAAAAAATAACTACATGAGGAGTCTTGGATAGTCTCAGTTTTCAGCATGAATAAACACATTACATTTGTCTATGCGCAGTGATGATGCAGTAAGAAAATTCATAGGATTCCACTGTTTGATGCTTCACATGTTTATTGTGGGGTTTTATGTTTTGCTATCACTGTTAAGCTATGTAGAGCACACAGGAATACTGCTAATCTCTAGGCTTGCTAAAAAGGAACATTTAATTCATTTTTTTTATGGCATCTAGCTAACATCTATCTTTTTTTGACTGTGGTTGTTTTTGTTTGTTTGTTTGTTTGCTTGTTTAAGTTTGATTCTAAGAATAGATGAAAGGCATCATAATTCTCATTGGTGTAAGCTAGGACAGAATTTGTCCCCAAAGGGTTTCTGAGGTTTGTTATAAAAACAGAAAATATCTGAAGTGTAATTCCTTACAGCAGGATAAAAAGATATAAACATGACAGTTTTGTATCAATTGCAAAACCATCCTAAGGTGTACTTTAGCATCTGCTAAGTCATTTTATTAACTATTCCACTAATTAGATGATATTTCAGGAGACTTTTTCAATAGACCATCAAAGACGGTAAATAGGCAAAAACCAACCAGATAAAACTACAACACAGGTACATAGGAAAAGAGATAAATATTGGTAAAGTGATGAGAACAGAATTAAAGCAGAATAGAAATCACTGTACCCTTTATTATTATTGCTGCTATTATTTTCCAGTTTATCATGAAATGAGAGTTTTGTATAAATCTACTATTATTATTATTTTATTATTATTATTTTTTTTTATGCTGCTCACATCAAGTTGATTGTGCATTTTCCTCCCAATACTGTCAATTTCCTGATGGTAGGAAATACTGAAGAGGACAGTCTTGAAAGTAAATTCTGACTGACTTCAGGAAGGACAAAGTTAAGCTATTTGTCACCAACCAGCTGGAAATAAAGGAAATACAGAAGACTACACAAGATATATGGTGGAGTAATAGTTGACCAGGCTACTTTCCAATATGTGTCTGGTAAAAAAACAGCAATAGGAAAAGTAACTCTCCAGGAGACAGCTGAGCTTAAGAGGTCCAAGAACTCAAATATATCTCTCCCAACACAACTCTACAGACATTTGGGAAACTCTACCATATGACCCATAAATGAAAGAAAAGCTACATTATAGTAATAAATAAAAGACTGAAATAGGACACATTTGAGGCAAAGAAATAAACATTTTGCCACAGGAAAGGTATACCTTTCCTGTGGAAAATGGAAGGATACCTTCCCTCTACGTGGATGTTGCAGAGTTGGGAGCCTGGCATCAGGCAGCCCTGAGCACTGGTATTATCCTGGTGTCCTTCTTCAGCAGCCACTGACATTTCCTCCTGGATGATTAGTGTTTTGATGCACCTTCAGTCTCCCTGTCAGCCTGTTGTTTTCTCAACCACTGTTCTCCTTTCTCATTCCTTCATTTCTTGTCCCCCCAAAAGAGAGTAGGTATCAAGAGATTCATATCCCTTCTGATGTCAAATACAAGCATGAAGCTGAGACTGTTACATGGACATGCAATGGTTAAAGAGTACAGGGGAGATAGTACAACTTACTGTCCAACCTCAAAGAGCTTTCAGGAGTGACTCACTTTGGCCATACTAGTATTGTGCTAGGAGAGAATGCCTTTATATCTGAAAATCCAGTACACTTGGTGTTTTCAGTCCACAGACAATTCCACTTTGACTCTCTTTGAAGCTTTATACCTGCCTTTTAACTTGACTTCTATGTAAGATGAGGGTATTAAAGTGTGTTTTTCCTCTTGGAAGCTGGTGATTCCTTCCAAGAAATGCCTTCCATCTTTCTGGAGCTGGTGACTCCTCACTGTGACACGGCACATACTCAGTTCTGCTCTTAATGTCGTCTGCTGAGCATACAGGTCTGGGAAGCAGAAAGATTCAAAGGAAAGGAGTCAGTTCACTTAAGAATTTAAAAGGCCCTACACGTTCTTGTTATGTGAAATTGCTAAGAATGACCATGACGCAAACTTTTGAAACCATGAGACTGTTAGAGTCTTTTAAAGATTGACACGAAACAACCAGGATCAGTGAAAATTATTTGGTGTTCGTATCAGCTTTGTGTTTTGAACTTCTGGGCCACATCACCAGATTGACATATTTTTCGATCATTCCAGTTACCTGACTCTTTATTATTATTTTGACAGGCTCTGTAAATAGAAAAGAAAGAGTTGGACTGATTGTAGGCAAGGTAAATTTAGTTTTCAGGACTTCTCCTTTGGAAAGGAGTACTAAACAATTAATTCCTTTGCTTTGCAAATGACATTTTCTTCACTTTATTCCCTTCTTTTTCCAGCCTTTTTACTTTTAACTTCTCATATTGATCAAGTTTTAGCTATTTCACTGGAAGTCCTCTGTTTAACCTTCCCTGGGTTAAAAGCTTTCCTTTCTTCTTAGATTACAACATAATTTTGCTTTACTGAGGTCTTACATTGCTGCTAAACCTTGAATCAGAATTGCTTTCATATGTCCTTGTATCCCAGTCTGCTAGGATGATTGCCAATTTTTTTCCTGTTTTTTTTTTTTTTTTATATATAATTTTTCTACATATTTTAATCACTTCCTTTTCACATTTTTAGCCAGCACTGAAGAGGTACATGCAAGTGCACACAATATTTAATGGGCTTTGGTCTCATAAACTAACAAATATACCTTTCTTTACCTTGCTTTTAAGTATTCTTCTTTTGTATAGTACAGGCAAAAGAAAATGTCTGACAGATAAGATCTGCATTGCCCAATTCACTATTCAGTATGCTCATTTCCTAAAAAATAAATTATCAGATATGACTGTGATTGAAGCACTCTGATTTAGTCCAAGGAAAAACTAACAAATGTTTCAGTACAACTGTTATGAGACGCATTAAAAGGGAGGTGAGTTTTTAGGTTTTCCATTCTCTGCATCAGGGGAAGTTCAGACTGGATATTAGGAAAAGGTTCTTCACTGAGAGGGTTGTTGGGCACTGAAGCAGACTCCCCAGGGAAGTGGTCACAGCACCAAGACTGCTGGAGTTCAAGAAACCTTTGGAAAATGCTGTCAGACATATGGTTTAATTTTTAGGTAGGCCTATGTGGAGCCAGGGTAGTCCTAGGTAGTCTTGTTGGACTCAATGATCCTTGGGGGTCCCTTCCAAATCGGGATATTCTATGATTCTACGATATATAAAAAGAGCTATATCACTGATTTCTGATGAAATTAAAAATATAGAACATATTTTCCATTTACATAAACTATCATAAATATTTTTACAAGATCAAGAGCAAGCTCATATTTTTCTTATGTGTAGGACATTCTTCACATTCTACTCATTTATTTGATTTATTTGATGTCCTTTTTTGTTCTATATCCTTACTTTTCAGGTCAGAATGGTAAAATGCTTTTTTTATATTTAAGTAATCTGTACTGAAGGAGATTGTGCTAACAAGGTTCATACATTGATCTCAATAACTTTGATAAAAATCTGATATAAATCCATCCATTCAGCATCTGCTCACACTTATTCTTCTCTCTTCAATAACAGAAATATCTATTCCTTACAAAGGAGGACTTAGTAAAAAAAAAAAAAAAAAGAAAGAAAACCAAAATCCTAACCTGTTGCGTAAGCATGACATATGCTTCTCTGAAACTACAAGGCACACTAAATGTATGTGATAATTTTTTTTTACGTTCCTGCCAAAAATTATGCTTTGTGTTGATTATTGAGGTACATGGCACCATTTTTCTGAAGTAGCTAAATTTTTTTCAGAACTCCTGTATTGCAGAGATGCAAAAAGCTGTGGTTCTTGAAAGATGTACACCAACAAGTGTTTATATTTGTTCTTATCTGCATCATTGCTCAAGTTTGATTAACAGAAAGGGCAAGATTCTGAAGACTTCATGATGATGCTGAATTATTACTTCTATAACTGTCCAATTAACACCATGATGCTACTGGAAGAGATATTAGTGCTACATGGGCTGCAAGATGCTGGAAACACCTAGCTTCATGTCTCCTTCTCATGAAGAACAGATAAATCAGTCATTCTGGTTTAAATACTACAATAAAATCCCTTTAGATAAGAAGTTGATTCCTTTTGTTAATAAACTCAATTATCTTATTAAAGAAAGTTATGAGATTAGTTTGTGAAGGACATTCTTGGTAAACTGAGGTTTCATTTTATTCAAATTCTACTGCATAATGTTGAAATTTCTATTCTGTCTCCATTGTGGCATGGAGTCAGTTGAAAATCTAACTTGGTTGCTACAGGTAAAAGAGGGAACACTCCCTTAGTCTCCTAAAATATATTTTCAGTTAGAGGGAGGGTTCAGAAACAAGAATTAAACTGAGGAAGTTCCAAGACTAAAATCAATATTAACATTTATTGAAAAATCAGATCCTCGTTTTTCCTAACTGGTCAAATATCTTTATTTTATTTATGGATTTATATGTGGAAATTGGATAGAGATAGAGGGAAAAGGCAAGCAATGTTAACAGTGATGATAAATTCAAGAAGAATAATGGGAAGTGAAATTTGCAATAACTGAAAGGAAGAGCTTAAGCCCTAAACTTAAAGGAATATATTTTGAATCATCAAAGAATTTTGCAATCACAAACATACCAAAATGCAATGATGATAGTAAATATAATAAATAAATGGATCTAATAATCAGTAATGTCGTAAGCTTTGAAGTAATATACTGCAGGATGATTACCTTTCTTTGAATTTCCTTCTACTGAAGAACCACCATGAGAATCAGTTAAGAAACAAGTACTGACTCTACTAAAACTTTTGTATATTTTGTAGCAGTTCTGCATGCAATGTCTGCATCTCCCAACTCTGTGCGACCTCAGCCTTCTCTGCTGAAGGAGTGCTCACCACAGTACAACACAATTTGCTTTCTTGAAGGTTATTACAGTCAACAGAGGCCTTAGTACTTTTGGAGACAGAAGGAGGATGTTTCCCTTTGATCAGCTAAAGGCTTCATACGCTGCCTTGTGTGGACCATCTGTATGGGGATGCAGCTTATTTTGAGTAAACAAACAGGACTTCCAGGAACTGAGGCTAAAAATGAGCTAGGTATTTTACCCTCAGTTCTCAATTGTCTGCCCATATGGATTTAATTTATCATAATGAAATAAACTTTAAAAGAATTCAGTGTAACTGTCTTAAAATTAGCCTAATGTTAGTCAAATTTCCTCTGTTTGGAAATAAGGCTACCTGCAATGTACTATTTACAGTCTCCCTTGAAGTCACTATTGTGAAAAATGTAATTAAAGAGTTTCTAAAATGCACAGTACAGTCTAGGTCAGGTAAATACATAATCAGGGAGTTATTAATGAAGCTGCAATTAATTAATATGCCAGCATCAGAGCCATTAAAGCTGATTAATGTTATGGCACACAAAGAGAATTTGTAGCTAACAAATCAATGACCCAGTAGACCGTATAGTCTCCTTTGGAGCCATTACACTGTACCATATCAAAGCCTCATTAGAGAATTTTTAATTCACTGATCATCAACCCCAGTAATCATTAGTTGGCCCAGGTTGATGATGCATGTGCAGAGAAGAAATATAAGATAGTACTCCATCGAGGGATAGATCTCCTCCCAATTACATTGCTGTAAATCAAGGGTAACTCCATTGGAATCTAAGAATGTACATAGTTTAGGGAGGAAAAATAAAATAAAATAAAATAGTAATAAAATATAATAATAATAATAAAACAAAATTCCAGTCCAAAAGGAGTGTCAAATCAGTTGAGATTTTTAAAAACTCATTTATTTTGCTCACTCAATAGCTCATTTCTAATGTACTAACTAAAACATTTGATTTTTCTTTTTAACTTACAAAAGAAAACCACTCATAATTTAATAGTATATGATATAGAGGCATGGAAGGGCAAGAGATTATGTATTTTCATTCTATATATGTTTGGATTTCTTTTGAGGTTTAGCTTGGGTTCTGAATTTTGAGTCTGTGATTGAAGCATCCCTGGTATACATTTAACTCAAGACTGCTGATACATACTCCCAGCCTTTGCTCTTTCTAGGTATATATTTGTCTGGAAATCAATTAGCTATTTCTCATTAAGGATAACTCTTTGATTTTCATTAACTTCAGTGGAGTTATACCTGAGAGAATTTTGTCATGAGTGGTTTCATATAGAATTGGTGTTCAAAACTGCAGTTACCAAGAGCCCTTTGAGGAAAGTGCAGGGCAAATATTGCAGTCTTCTACAAAGGCTGAGCCCAAGTCTTCACCTGTCTAAATTCACAAACTTAGACTTGCATTGAGAGGTCACTTGCCTTGAGAGCTTTGTCATCCTTAGAGTGCAGGAGAGGAATGGCTCTGGATATATGATTTGCTGGTAGTTTCTTTTGTTTGTAGGTTTTGTTACACAGCAATTCTTTTCAGAATGCCTAATATTTATGGACTAGATTCTTGTTTTCTTGTCCATTTTGAAGCAAGGATTATCCGACAGTCTTGCTCAGAAATGTAGATAAGGGTTCACTTACTTTTGATATGTTGTAGATGATGTGTACATTCTGTTTTACACATTTATTCTTACATAAGATAGTTTAAAGCATTGCTAAGAAGCAGAGGATTTACTACATATTTTACAGCTATTATTGCCTGCCTCAGAATTTCTGTGGTCATTGTTTTACAAGAACTTTGACTGATATAGAATAAAGGTATCACAATAACTGTTTAGATTAGGAAAACTAAATCCACCTTCTCAGATAGCTCAAAGTCAAAAGGAAGAAGCACCTCTACCACTTTCTTTTTCTTGTTTTAAACAGAAAGAGTGCCAGTGATATGGGGCTAGTTATTTTAAAGAACATTCCATAAATCATAAACAAGTGAGAGTTTTTAGGTAAACACATATGTAAACATGTATTTCAGAATACGTAGATCTCAAATTATTTGAGAATCAAATAATATCGATGCCGAAATATATTTCTGACAATATTATTGTTGAGGAAGGATGATGCCTAAAATTGGGCTCTTTGGTAAAAAAGGAAACTCAGCCCATAGCTAAAAAGAATGGCAGCTCAGTTGCAGTGCTCCAATATAACACGATGTAGAAGAGACATGCCACTGCAGTTATTGCAACTGCAATGGGTGTTTATTGTCATTGAAATCTTCTGCCCAGTAAACCCCTGAATAGCAGGAAAATAATAATAATAATAATAATAATAAAAATCTAGTGCAGAAATATTCCAGTCAGACTTGTTTCTCTCCCACACAAAATTTTCAGATATAGTGTGTCATCAAAAACCTTAAAAGAATTGCATCCATCTTTCTACACTCAGATTCTGCCTTCCAGTTCCTACTGTATTGCTTTTCCTCAACTATTGCCCAACTAGAAATTATTGTTTCAATTGGAACTTGCAAATAATAATATATATGCAAAAGCAAGAAAACAGGATTAGCTTTTGCTCTGATCATGATGGATTTTTAACAGTTATTGGGATGGTATCAATGTTTATAACAAACAACAGAATTAATCCATTTGGAAACCTCGATATGCACTGCCAGCTGTGAGCAACACTCACATAGAGGATAAAAGCACAAAGCTTCCTAGAACTAGAAAGCAGAAAGACTGTTTTTGCATGTACTCTTACCTGCAGTGATGTAAAACACTTCTCCTATGCCTGATCTTGGTAATTTCTTAGGTTTGCTTGTTTGTTTATTTGTTTAAATATTTCCTGTTGTGGTGGTTTTACCCTGCTGGGCAGCTGAACTCCACCAAAACTGCTCTCTCACTCCCCCTCCTCAGAAGAAGAGGGGGAGAAGAAAGTATGATGGAAAGAGAAAAAAAGGCTCAGGGAAAATTAGCTCCATCCCAGCCAGACACAGTACACCTGTATATCTAAATAATTCTTTATTTTCATATATCTGTGTCTGTTTTTTTTGTTTTTATTAAATAGATTTAGATTCAATTTCAACCCTGGTCACAGATTTCTAGTGGAAATGAGCTAAGGAATTTAATTCTTTGTTCTTCTATTTACTGAATGTACACAACATTAGTGTTTTAATTTGTTCAGAAGTGAGCTTTGAAGTTAATCTCCAAGTTACCTTTTTTGCTTCTTTTTTGCTTTGATTTTCTTCTTGAGGTAGTTTCAGAGTGTGTGAACTGGATTCCTTTGGGATTAAAAGAAACTGGAAGCTGTGCTCCAGCAGTGCACCCAATGCACTATAGACACACACACTCACGCAAAATTCAGTCCACAGGAGTAGATGAGAATTAGTCCAAATTTAAAAAAAAAAAAAAAAAGCTTAGTCTTTCATTCATTGGTCCTCAGCACTAACTCTTTTCCCCTGCCTATCTATTCTCTTTTGGCCTATGCTCCTTAGTGATATGGAAAATAACATTTCTGGTGTTTACATTTTTGTTTTTGTTTGGTTTTTGTTTGGTTTTTCTTTGTATGTGTTTTTTTTTTTTTTTTCTTTTTTTCACTGTCTCTGTAAACATTTTTGGACAGATAATTTTCTATGCTGCTGAGACACTGTGTGAAATGTGTGCTTGAACTTAACCGCTGTAAATTAAAATAACATTAAAGGGAAGATGGTGGCAGTGATAATAAAGAGAAGAAAAGATGGGTTTGAATATTATTTCTCTTCATTTAGATCAACCCTGACCATAAGGTAAAGCCAGCTAATGTAGATAATTTCAAATCCAATACATAGTTAAACATGCAGGACTGATTAGCAGAGTGACAGGATTACTATGAAGAACACAAGATGAATCCTTGATGTTTCATCCACTGAACTGACTATAAGGGCTTTACAAGACTGGAGAAGGGTGTGGAGCACCAGGTTTAAGAACTGGAAGTACCTGCCTGTTTTAGCACAGAAGTCTTCCCATTTAACCATGCAACACAGTGCAATGCAGTGGCTGTCTGCTTTTGTGGTCTGAAACACCATTGCCATGAGCACTTAGGTATATACTGGATTCAGGGAAAAATCATTCAACCCAAACAAATGCAAATATATACACAAGCTGTTAGTCTTGGTATTTAAGCTTCCCCCAGAATTGATCAACTCCAGCTGTATCATCTCCATGTCACCTAACTATTCTCTCTTGACAAATCTGTAACATCAACTACTTTTTTTCCCTTTAGCATACTTCATATAGCACAGCTAATAAATTCACTTCCTACAGGATGATTCATATTTTAAAAGTGTCAAAAATAATTTCACAGTCATAATTATGATACTTTGGGAATGTCAGACAAGCACAACACACAATTTATACTAAATAGGAGATGAAAGATACATAATTATTGTTTTTACTAAGTCAAATTGGCCACTAGAAATTCAGGTAAACTGAGTTTAGGTTTTTATAAGTACTACTAAAACTGACAAATCATGTCAAATTCTTTTTTTTTTTTTTTTTAGTTTGACAGACTTGCTGATCATCTGTGATTTCACCTCTGTGTAAATACAGTACAGATGGAATGAAATTCTCTAAAAGTTTGGTTTCATTTATTTGATCATGATTAAAGCTTTAGTCATAAATAGGTTTACATTTTCAGTGAAATTCTGCTTTTAGTCTACTTTTTCTGAGCCGTGTCAAAGGATGAAGAAGGCATCAAACGACTTGACCCTAGAATCATAGAATCATAGAATCATAGAATCGTAGAATCATAGAACCACAGAATATTCTGAGTTGGAAGGGACCAACAAGGATCATTGAGTCCAACTCCTGGCTCTGCACAGGACCACCCAAAAATCAGACC
>VXAA01001880.1:47297-73594 GCA_013399115.1 Anseranas semipalmata
CCCACACACACACACCTTTACAATCTTCTTTACGACACCAAGGAAAGATAAAAATGAAGTGTTTTAGTATATGTTCACATACAGTGAACATACCTTGGAGGACTGACCAGCTGAAGTATGTTGGTTGTTTACTAGAACTGAAGTAGAAATATTGTAAACTCTTTGTCTTCTACCCAACCCTATGATTAACTTTATATAAGGAATATGTATTTATTTTCCTGCTTCTGCTTCATGGTTCAGAGAAGCATAGAAGTACTGGCAACAACAAGAAAAATTCCTGTAATTTAATGTGTCAAAAGCTATGTTTGCTTTAGAGTCATTGATATGTTTGGCCCAAACCTTCTGCTTATACAGATAAAGATAACCAGATTTACTTCAGATGAGAACTTGCAGAATGAGAAGTTGTTTTTAGTAATAAAATTACTTGCATATATATATACACCATCACTTGCAAGCTACTTTCTTACATTTTCTTTTAACATGCTTTTTTTCTCTCCTCCAAATGTACTTTCAGCAAGGTTCACAAAAGGAATGTAGTGCATAAGATGGAAAACATAATACATTATTAATAAATCTCGAAAGCAACAGCTTAAATGGTAATCTTTGAGTAAACTGTAAATCCCTCCAATATGTCCTGTAAATTATGTAAGCATCCTGAGACAGACGGAGGATACAAATTAGAGAGAAGTAGGGAGGGAAAAATCAGCAAAAAACATTATGAATTGAAAATCTTTTCCTTTGTTTCTTCTTGTTTTCCTGCATAGTGGAAATTATGTTCTCAGCAAATACAGCAAAGATTGCATAGAGACTTTACATTCTCATTTAAGTCATAGTAATGCAAATCAGGAACAATTCTGTGAAGCTCAGTGGAATAACACTGTTGGGAGTGAAATGAAAAGCAAGCTCCAAAACTCAGCTCTTGATCTCAGTTGCGACAGTACAGACCAACTGCTGGCAACTACACTGAAGGAACTGTGCATCTGAATCCTGTAGTCCACTTATTAAAATATTGATAGAAAATGAGTTCTATAAATAGAAACAGAATGGGAGGGATGTTGAAGGGCCATACCTAACGTACTATCCTTCCCATTCTTCCTCTTCCTTCAGCAGTATTGCAGAAGCTCCCGGAGTTCATCATGTTTATCTACAACATGGAAGCACTGGACTTTCTCAGGTAGACAGAAGCATCATGGCACCCGTCACAAGAGAAATTTCTGAGCTCTTAAAAAAGCCTCCAGTAAAGAGGGGGAGGGGTTTTAAATAGGTCCAGTGTCTGAGCTAGCTTAGTTCAGACTTAGTTGATGTATTGAGTAAACTGAGTAAGGCACTTCACTGCAGAGCGAAGAGAAAGTCTTAGCAACTTGCTGAAGGCTATGCATGACTTCCAGGAGCAAAGGTCTGGTTCTGCCATATCTCATACTGATGCTCTGGGGCTAATGGATTGTGCTTTGATACTGCAAATTCCCACATAGTCCAGTCAGGATTAGTTCACTTCACATGTTCCCAGGAAAAATGCTACAACAATTCTTCTGCTCTGAATTTTTGAATAGGGAGAAGGGAAAAAGTGAAGACATTCTGTCTTCTGTCATTGCAATTCACAGTTTTCCCCCCAAAAAACAAATACAAACAAACAAAAAACACACAAACAAAACTAAACAAACAACAACAACAACAAAGAAAGCTTAGCTCATAGTGAAATTTTTTATTTCATGCATAAATTCTAATTTTGCCTCTTTGCCATTCTCCTAAACCAAAATTGGAAATCTGGAATAGATAGCAGGCCTTATGAACATTTGCAGAACTGTACAAAGTAATGCAGGTTTACATGAGAAATCATAACATTAATTTTTCAAAATCTACCTTTCTTAGTTTAGCATTGTTCAGCTCAGTAGTGAATCTGCCCTGATATTCAGAGAAGTATACAATTTCCTGCATGCTACACCTTGAAATTGTAGATAATTCACATCAGAACGTGTTTTCTAAAGTAAGCAGAATAGTTTTGCTCCACTGCAGTTACTTACTAATTATATCTTGAAAGCTTTAAAGAAACTAACATATGATCTCTTTTTAATTTTCATAGCTGAAAATTAGAAAAAATAAATTTCAAAGTAGAACAATCACTAATATATTTTATTGTTTGTTTGTTTGAATAAGTACATAGTTTGTCATACCGTATTTCATTGCCAATTGAGTTTATGTCTATTCAGAGTTTTGTTAAAGCATGAAGACAGTTGCATGTCATTTCTTGAAACTCTTTCACTGGAATATATTGCTACTGCCACATTCGGTAGTAACCCTAACCCTAACCCTTACCTACTAGTTGGTTATTCTACTAATACCAGGACCTGAAATTTCTTTTCACCCATGAAGCAAGAATGTGTACACAAAGCAGTTGTGTAAGACTGAAATTACATTTCAGTCCCAGTCAAAAAAGCCCCCACACCCTAGAAAAAAGCAAACAAAAAACAACAAAAACAACAAAAAAGAACTGAAGACGGTGGTTTAAATCCAGAATAAAAATGTTATTGAACAACTTTATTTTTTTTCGTTACTTCTCTCTTTGAATCTTTTATTTCTGTAACACAATGCCAGAACCCTGACTCAAACACCTGCGTAAATAACAGTTAACCCCTTAGCACCAGGCAAATGCTTCCCAATTAAATGCAATATTTGCTAATACTCTTCCAATTACATAGTAGCAGTGCTTTGTACCATCTTAGGTCTAACAGACCACTAGGAGCATCTGTACAGATATCCATTAAAATAAAGAAAGTCTAAAGATCTTATCTGTCTTGATTAAAAGGAAAATTCTGTAGTGGAATGGTTAACAGGTAATAGATTCATCTAAAAAGTTTACTTGTTACTTCCTATCCACTTCACTAAAATCCTTTCTTCCAATGTAAATAAAGGATTCCCTTTATTGCAATCACACCTTTATTCATACTTTTAGCAAGATGCATTATGTGTATGCCTACCTTGCAAATCAGTGGCCATTAAGTATGTCATCTGGGAGAGATAGATATGCAGGGATACAGGTGAGGATGAGCAGCAGGCAAATTCCAATGTACCTATCCAAGAGTCCTCCCAAAACCCTTAGGCATCAACTGCACTGCTCTTGATGGCAGTGAGTGATGCCTGAGTGGGAACCAGGCTATCCTCTACAGGGAGCCACACTGTGGAGAGTACAACACAAAAGCTGATCTGGCTGTTTGTGGCAAAACACCTGATCCGTGTTACATCCTCTTGCAGGGCCTGGCTAAAACCCATTAAAGGATTGATAATGCAGATGACACTCCACCCCTTACTCCCCATCCCAAACTATAACTAACGCTTCTGGCATGAGCTGCTTTCCCACCCTTTGAGCATTTCTGAGATTTTGAAAAAATCTTTCCTTCTTGGGACATAAACATCAACACATTTTTAAAATCTAGTATTTTTTTTTATTATTATTTTAAGTCACTGTCAGAAGAGCATAGATTTTTTACTTTAAAAATGTTAACTTGTAATATTTAAAAAGTTAAAGCTTTATTGTTGTTATTGTTTTTCCCAAATTGAAAAATAAATCAAAATCAAACCTTTCACATATCCAGATTAGGTATTATAGCTCAGTGTTGTGTCTTGGTCTGTAGTTAGTGGAGAAAACATCTTGAGTAAAGCATTCATTCCAGTTTTATACAGTTGAGTAATCTTCTCTTTGAAATGTCTATTTCTGTATCCTTTGTCAGTAACCAGAGCTTTGATGTGTAGCTTGGATTAGATGAAAAAAAAAAAAAAAAGTCTTCTGAAGTTTGAGGAGATTAATAAATCTAAGAGAATGAATTCTGTATTTATCTTTGTTGGATGGAAAACTTCATTTTGTAAGGCAAACTTTACCTAAAGAGTGTTTTGTTTTATTTTGTTTTGTTTTTAAATCTCTAATTTGAATTTAAAGTCCTAAAGGTTGATTGCAAAGACTGAACAAAAGAAATGCAATCACTCTAAAAGTAGATGTCTAAGAAAAAGAATTGATTTATCAGAAAATGTCTCACTGCAAAGTTGCCTGGCATCATTTTGTATGTTCCCTGTTGAGCTCTAGGAAGTCACCTGGAAGCTTAAAACCAAGGCAGAAGACAGACCGCGGTTTTCTTTACCTATTTTTATCAAGTGAGAGAGGAAATATTTACAGAAGCTTGATAAACTAGAAGGAGTCTTGCTTCCTGAGCTGATAGAGAATCATAAGTAAACTACAAGAATTATTATGATTCTGCATTGTTTTATGTATATGGTCACTCTTGTACTTTAAGTTAAAGGGTAATGGCTTGAAATTCTGTTCAGAGACTGCATACATGTATGCATACATCACCCATTTGCCCATCTGTTTTTATGTTTCTTTTACCTAATGGACTCTGGGAGAAGGTTTATTTAAGCTAAAACTGCAGCAGCATTAAAACCCACCATGCAAACTAGAGTGGTAGATGGAGAACTGGGCTGACATCTGAAGGTGTCTGAAGTCTCCAAAGGTCCAGACAGCCCTCAGCAGTCAGAGCTGTCAGATCTTGGGCAAGGCTTAGAGTCTACAAAAAACAACATGGCTAATTAATTCTGTCTTAAAAAACACAGTCAAATACATGGGAAAATGATGGGGAAACCAAATAGCAGTAAGGACAGAAAAAAGGCTGATATTTGTAAAGATATAACAGCTATGACATTAATCTGATTGACTAGAATATTGTTCATAAATCAACTCCTATGTTATTTTTAAGTAGGTTTGTAGTTTTGTAGTTTTGTATTTCAATATTTCACTCTCTCCAAATATATCATGCAGAAAGACAACAATCCAGTCTGTCTGTGCTGGGAAGGAACCACCTTGTAGAATCTCAGGATTAGTTTCTTTGCTGTAAAACAGTTCACTGTAATGATTTTTTTTTTTTTTTGTCCTTGATTAATCAAATTCCAATAATGTGTTTGTATCAATTCTTTTGGGAAAAAATATATGTCCATCAAAAGCTTTGGGAATCCTTGGCGTTGCTGTTGGGATCAGACTTTTGACAAATCTGGGCAAAGGTTAGGGCAAGAACCTTTTTTCCTGACACATGATTTGCACTGCCCCTTAATCTACTGTCATTTTCATTTTCTCATGTTCTATACTCAAGCCCAGTGGACTGGCTGATTATTCTCCCAAAGCATCTGATCATACAATACTATATACAATGATATATAGATACAATACTATAAACTACAGTTTACAGCACAACCATGTGTTATCTTAAGCAGCTTAGACTATGGAAACTTTTGCAACATTGCATTTCATGACTCTCTTTGTTTCTTTAATGATTAAAAGCTTCACATTCTTCTCAATAGCCTCCCACAAAACTGTTCATTATCCTGTTTCTGAAATGTAGAATAAAGGTGGGATTTGACAACACTTCTCAAGATACAAGAATAAAAATCTCAAATTTGTTGGGCTATAGATACCTCTGTGTCTTTGGACTTCTTAGTTTACAGAAAACTGTAGCTAATTTTTGCAACTAATTTATGAATGTGGAGATATTGAAGAGATTTTTTGCTTGATTTTCTGATTTATTCTTTAATTTTCTCCAGTAACAACAATATATGTAGATCTGATGTCTTCTAGAAAGACTTGTTCAGTAAATTTTGATACTTCTCCTCTCATTGTTGGTGATCCAAACCCAATAGTTTATAATAGGACTTCTCCAATACCTGCTGGTTAGGCGAATGAAATATATAAAATATATAAAACTTTTACAGATTCTATGTTAAATACCCACTATTTTGAATAAGGCATTAATATGCAGATTGGATCAAGCTGTCACATTCTGTTCTGCATATATTATGATACTCTATTTAAATTTGATTTAAGCACATAATGTAGTTTTCCTCTTGAAAGTGTAGCAGTGGACCCTTTAGGGATGAAGAAGGAAGATACTGTGAATCTAGTAAAGGTGGAAGCAGATGTAATCTGTACATTATGAGAAAAATAAAACTACAGAGATCTCAAAGAGTTTGAGATCAAACAACAGTTTAAAAAAATCAAGCTTATACTAATTCAGGATAAAATTAGAACAATAGAGCTTCTTTTAACTAATAGAGGCTGTTTCATTCTCAAATGTGTTTTGTGAGTGATCATCTGTTACATTTTTTTTGCCAGAATACACTAATTATAATTCTAGAAAAAAAAGTTTATTTCCTGAGATACCTTACTAGTTAGCTGGAGAATTGGGATTATTAAATTAATTACTGGGATTAATTAAATATTTAACTTTTGTCAAATGATAAGTACCCTCTAAATAGAGATTTCATTGGTTTTTAGTCTAAAGGATCATTGACTTCTGGTCCTTTCCCTGAGATAAACAAAACAGCAGCATCTTCCAGGGCAGGTTAGAATCTCCCCAAAAGATGCTGTGAGTTAGGGTGAAACCCAGTTTCCTTAACTTTTCTTTTCAAGTTCTACATGACAATAATCAGCTGAGAATAAAACCAGAGTAAAAACATTCATTCTCTGAAATAGATCAATATGGTATAATATATTATTCCATTTTAATACAGAAGGAAAAGTATCCTAATGGATGGTTTCCCCCACCTAATATGTATATTTTGTGTAATTAAAGAAAAAAATATATGTTCAAGGATCTTTATTTTAAGAGAAGAAAATTTTCTGAAAATTGCTGTTATATAAAAATATAATTGCTGAAAAGCCATTGTTTCATCTTTTGAATTATGACACCTGTGATTTAATCTATATATCAAATACTGTCTAAAACAAATCATCTACCCTACTTTCCTCCCTTCAAAAGTGATTTTTTTTTCCTCAGCATTTTATAATTTTCCAGATTTTAATAACTAATAAACCCCAGTTAAACTATAGTTCCTTTGTCAATTTCATGCAGATATTTGTCAGCTACTGCATGCTTAGAGGAAGACACTGAACAAATCAGAAGTTTCAGAGCTCTCCTTGACTTTGTTTCTCTTACTTTTTGCCAGTGTAAATGTGCTAGATCAGCTTTAAGATATATTTGAAAAGTTGTCTGTTACTTCTACAAAGGAAGTTTAATTCTTTGAATACATGATCATTTCTGCAAATCCTAATTTCCTCCTGAATTAGATTCCCACTTCATAATTCCATCTTTGATCCTTTGATCCTCCCAGAATTAGATATATTTCCTGGCAAAACGCAATGAGCTATTGCTTCCTGAACATAACTTTAGGTTATGTTGTTATTTTTTGTTTGTTTGCTTGTTTGTTTTATATATGTAGTAGGAACATGTTTTAGATCTTATTTTTTGTTGATTTTTAAAGCTTAAACATTTTGGGATGTGTTCCCAGATAATTGTTTAGAAAAAATATATATATTTGAGGTTATGAAACAATGTAACTCCTAAAAATTAGTACATGCAAATTAAGACTTTTAACAGCTTTACACTTCTCAGATTCCCATCAAACACGATTTAGAGTGTTAAACCTTGTTGTAATGGATAAGAGATTCAGCCTTTCATTTTCATCTTCAGGTTTCCTCAAAGTGTAACCCTCTGATTAGTGAAACAGCCACCTCCTCTTTAGCTGTATCCTCCTATAAGGACATCTTACCCTCTTTCAATTTGCAAATATTGATTGGTACACAGAATTGCCTTGAATAGCAATAGTGTTCTTGAATATTCTCATCTTGACAACATACATTTTGGGTAATATTTACAAACCTGTTTATAACTTAGATATCGTCTTCATGTAGTGATTGTCATAATCCACCTTGTCAGCTCACAGTACATTTATTATTAAGCCCTGTGCATGGATATTATAGCTCAGTTTTCCTATTCAGCATCCTAAAGACATAGTATGAAATTAACATAATGTAGATGAGAAGAGAGCTCAGTTACACAATGGGCTGTGTTGTTACTTTGTTTGGTAATGGCTTGTTTTACAAAGGCAAACTTTCTCTGTTATGAAGAGACCACTTAATTCTTTTGAAAACCAGAACTACAAACCCAGATCCACTACCCTCCCAGTTTCGGTAGGAAACCACCACCTTTTGTAAAAATGTGCTACCCTACTCTTCTGTCTCGTGATTTAATGGTTCTCTAGATGAATGTCTGTTGTGTTTGCAGACAACTCCTATTGTTCACACAAAGTGAGTCTGTCCCAAATGTGGGCTCCATGCATGTGTTGCAATTGATCTAAACACATGGAGTTGTTTATTGAATTTGTTGCTCATGCCCAGAACAATAGGCAATAGGTCAGACACAGAACACAAAATACAATTATATTTTTGCTTTTGGGTCTGTGAAAATTACATGGTCTGCAAAACATATAAGTATGCCATGCTCAAATACTGTTGACCTTGATCTGGTACAGAACTCTAAAGCATTAAACACAACTGTTATAGTCCACAAAGACTAGGTGAGATCCTAATTTCATTGAAGTTGATTTAAATATTGACTAAATATATTTCAGTGGGATCAGGATATTTCCTCAGCTCAGTGATTTCCAATTTTCTTGCCAGGAAAGACTGACCAATCTACTTTTCACATAAAAGAGAATGTTTCTTGAAGAACCAGCGTGGAAAAAATGAGACCAGATCCACCAGTTTACTGATTTTGGAGGAAGGAAAAAACTTTTCTTTCAATTAGCCAACTACTGTGTCATAGACTGCCTGAGTAGAAATGCATTTTATCATTGCTATGACTTGCAATAGTGCCAATGAAGTCAACAGGACTTAGGCATGCACAATCAGTTCATCTCTAATGGTTAAGAATAATGTATAAATGAAATTACCTCTCCCAATATTTTATGAGACCACTTTCTGAATCCAGAGACAAATGCAGAACTGTTTGGACATTCCAGACTATAGCAAAGTAGCTATCAATTATAATTTGAAATTTGCACGTAAACAAATATAAAAGTTCTACTTACCAACTGTAGTGCACACGTAAACAAATATAAAAGTTCTACTTACCAACTGTAGTGTGTTCTGTTTGAAAAACAAATGTTAATTTCACATAAATGTAATCAAAATTATGGAAACATAACTGGTCAAAAGGAAAAGAAAACTTTATAGTTCAATGATTTAGATAAAGTGTATTTTTCTTTTTAGCTGTCAGCAAAGCAAAGCTAATGCTTATAATAAGGTTAATGGGTAAATCAGTCCAAATTATTAGCAATGACCAGATCCCATTAGAAAAAGTGTTTCCAGAATTGGAAACTGCACTTAAAACACCAATTTATCCCTGTATTCCTTTTTCTTCTTCTTAAAACAAAATTGACAAACTGTTTACAGTGACTTGTTAAAATCTGTTTCTCAGCTTTTGCACCCTGAAAGTATTGAAAATTAAAACACTAAGGAATCCTTCCAAACCAAGGGAGCACTAAGGCTCCAGGCACAGAAGAAGCATGTGACCACAGACTGTGTTACATGGGCCTGTATCTGTTCCCTTTCATAAGTTATCAAATGTGGCTCAACCAAAGATAAAATAGCCAACATCCCACCCCACTCCCAAGTAAGCACCAGTGACTGTCCATAGATGCATTATGGTTCAAAAAGATGGACTAGAGATTTTGGTCCACAGATGCTTGACATCAGAGGCAAAATATGAAATCAAAGCACCATACACTACTGAATTACAACCACAAGAATCTGGAATAAATTTAATCATGTAGTGATGAGATTACATCATGGAACTAGCCTTAAATGGTAAATTCTCAGCCATGGGATCTTAGCTCTAGGCTTCTGAAAAAATCAGCATTTTCATTTTTAATATGCTTTTTTTTAGGAGCAGTGAAGTAAATCACTGCTGCTGTCACTTAGCCTTTTATCTGATGCTGCTTCTCTTGGCACTTTGTCCATGATTCATTTCCACATGTGGCATGTTCATTGTGAAAGGCAGATAGGTAATTATGAGACAAAGGTGTGGTGGAAGGTGTACCTGGAACAAGCAATCAACACCATTTTGCATTGAAAACTTTCACTGGCTGCAGTGGCTGCAAGTGACTACACATCCACTTTCAGTTCATAGATTCCTATGAGTAAAAACTCCCCTACATTTTCAAATGTGAGTGTACCCTGTGACCTGATTTTTTTTTTTTTTTTTATTTTTTCCCACATATTACTTTTGAAAATAAGCCCTTCTGATAAGGTCACTTGATGCTCAGCAGGTGATTGCAATTGTCCTAGACACACAATTCTGGTTTATGCTTACTGTAAACATTAAAAAAAAAAAAAAAAAAAAGTAAGAAAGCATGGAGAGATATCCATAGCAACTAAACATCTACTAGTTTCTAAATTATTCTGAAACATTGAATGCATTTAATGTTTACTTAGGTGCCTAGGACCTCCATGCTTATCAACATCTATAATCTGTGCTAGACTCTGGTAAGTGTTGTGGTCTTTAGGAAATGTGATCACTGCTTTCAGATGATGTATAAATGAAAATTCAACTCTTGAAACTATCTTCTTAAGTTATTCTTCCACAAAATAATAAGAAGAAAGACAGCAAAAACCTATGTATGTAGCAGAAACGTTGAAACACAAAGCCTATTCAATTAGTACAATTGAGTCAATTCTAATAAAGGGTATTAATTGGAGGGGTTTTTGAACACTGAACACAACAGGAAGTTCTTTACTCTAGGATTTCTATTGCTGCTAGAAAATATCTTTGTCTTTCTAAGAATAACCTTAAATAACTATTCTCCTTGTTTATGACATATTAACAGTATTTGAGAAAGTAGGTTTTTAAAGCGTATAGTATAGATTATCAGAGCTGCCCATTCTGGACAGTTGCAGACACTTAGCTGACTAATTGAAGAGCAAGATTCAAATCCCCACTTAAATTTCTAGTTATGGATACTGAGGCTGTAGATTTTTAAACTACGAAGCAAACAAAACCAACCTTCCATTTATTAAATATGTGCATGCTTTTATTCATAGACTTAAGAACTAGAATAAAATGGAAATAACTAGTATGTGTAGCCACAGTGCTGGATATGATTATGAACAGTTTAAAAATAGATTAAAGTAGGGATACTGTAGAAAGTAATTTTAAAGGAGTTTGTATATCAAAATTCCAAAATGTGTTATATGGAAAGTGGAACTTCTTGGCAGGATCAAAAGTACAAATCCCAAGGTCATCTAGAGCTAAGTGCTCTCTAAGTTAACCTGTTAGCAGCCAAAAACATAGCAGATGTCTAGCTAACTTCAGAAAGAGGGAAAGATTTTTGTTGATTATTTCTTTTGGCAAACTAACCAGTTCTTTAAGATAAAAAGAAGGATAGATACAAACGAAAGTATTTAAATTGTTGCTTGCATTTGACAATTTCCTTTTCATAGAATCAATTTAGCCTCCTGAAAAAAGTAGTCCTTCTGAGGAGGAAGCTATCAATAAAATTTGAAGTCCCTCATGTGAAATATAAAGGTCCATACTGTCGTATTGATAAAAAGAATTATATTTTTAGTTTTTGTAAGTAAGTTGGCCAGATGTCCTTGAATTTAATTTATTAAAGTTAACGCTCCTGAGGTTGCTAAATAATTTATATAGGCATCACTGTAGAATTTTGCATTTGGTGACTTACTGAATCATTTTTTATTAATACAGAGCTTTTAATTAAATATTTAAAGCTTCACAACAGTACACAACTGCTTTAGGGAAAAAATGTAATCAATAAGTTTGGGATATCATATCAACAATCACTATACATCATGTTGCTAATTCATAGTCACAGGCATTGCTGTCATTATTCTAATAAAATGTAGGTCCTTTCTAAATGGCATTAACACTAGAACTCATGGAATGTAGATGAACATGAATTCCAGTTTCTCTTCTTTAAAACAGAGTAGGTAAAAATCCTGTAATATTTTCTTTTCTAACACTACAGCTGTGTAGAAATCCCAGAAAAATAAACAGGAAATGTTCTTCTTAAGGAAGCACAAGCCCGTATTGTTTGGTTTTGGTTACTGTCTTGTTTTGTACTCTTGTTTTGTACCTGTTGCTCGCAGAAATGCTCTTATCGGCTAACATAACTCTTTGTCAATGCTAAACACTCCACATTTAGAGCTTGATTGTGGAATTTTCTGAATTTTCAGAAGGCTAGGTTGTGTGGCTGCAGAAATAGAAAGAAGATCAAAATTGGACTGTGAACAGAATGAATTTGGAATTTGAGCATATCTCTACTCAGAACTTTCTGGTTTGGTTTCAAAAAAGCCTGCCTTACTCTTCACCTTTACTGTAGGCAGACTTTTGTCTGTTATCAAATGGAAAACTGTCTTTGGTGCCTGTAAATTCCTGTATTTAACTGTAAGCAAAACTTAGAGGATAGAAAGATACTTTCAATATCAGTAACACTAACTGACCATATCAACAAGTTTATTATAAAGAATTGATGTACCTTAGAGTGAACTCAGACCGCTAGAGACAGAATGTTTGTCATGTACCTTTTAAATTGTTCAAAAATTTTGATTGATCAATATTTTAAGTGGTGGATTCAAAAACAGTTTATTAGTTATTTACTGTATTGAATGTAAAAATGTGATAATCTGTTAGGCTTGCTCAGAGTCTGTTTTTTTCTTTTAACCATGTTGTTTCACTTTAAACATCATGGCAATGCTAAATCTAAAAGCTATATTGCTCCAAATCTTAAGGTCACACATGCCTGAACTTCCATTTCCAAAATATTCTACAAGTAAACGTAACAGTTGTATGTTATGCATTACCCAACCACTATGCCTGTTGGTTTGGCTACATATTATAATGATGTTAGTGTGGATTTTCTCAAGAACCCTTAGCAACAACAACAACAAAAAATCTTCTTTTTGTACAGAGGTTTGCTTAGGAGTTTAGTTTCCATGGAAACTCCTAGAAATAGCAATTTGATTCCAACCTTTACAAACCCAGTGTGAGCCTTTTTCATCTAGCCTTTTTTTGCTTTAATAAACTCATATTCTAACTAGTTAGAGTAACAGAAATCATGTCTATGTGGATTATTAATAGCTTATTAAAATAATCTCTTTATTTTTAGGCCAGAATGGAAAATAAATCTATCATTGTCCTTTTACTGCCAAATAATATAAAGCAACATCATTTAAAAGAATATTGTTTAAATTAACTGTCACTATAAACAGCTTCGATTGGAAAAGTTTTGTGTTGCATTTTAGCTCACTACTTGATAGGATATGAGTCATACACAAAAATTATATACCTAAATATTAGAACTATGAAAACAGCTACAGCTGGGAGGTGTAACTCCATCATGAATGAATGAGATAGTAAAAAAAACCTGTCCACTGTAAGGAAGCTTCTCAATGAAAACGCTGGTAAACAAGTCTNCTTGCTACACTTAACAGTGAATCAGTAAAACAAGATTTTGCTTTTCAGCTAGGAAATGACACTTTGTTTCTGTGTTATAAAGGAAATGTCCCTTTTGTTCTTTAATGTAAATTCCTCTTTAGGAATTCAAAATGGCTGGGGCACAGCCAGGATTTGGAGAAATAACTTTGCCAGGCTCAGAAGATGTGCATTGTTACAAAAATAACCCAGGGGCCACCAAGGACTGTTTGTGGAGCCTGACTGACTTTCTGGGCTAGCCAGGTATTTGGGACTATTCATAAAAGGTTCTCTCAGAGAACCTAGCATTTGGAAGCTTAATACAGCTCATAGATACAGTCTCATGAAGTTATATAAACTTGAAATAACAGTATTTGTACAGGTATCTTAGAGCTATCAAGAAGCTCAATGTAAAATACATAAATGTAAAAATGTTAAATATTTTCTGACAAAAGTTGCTGTGAATATGCAAAATGTTTTTCTATACATAAAGGTGTCTTTACCTTGACATGACAAATCTGAAACTGAAGTTGTTCTTCAGTGGCTGGAACTGGTCCAACAACATTGCTCTGTGAGCGAGACCTGAGAATTCTGTGCTACTGATGACTCTTAGAAGATGGGAATCAAGGAAATTATCTCTCTTAGTCTACAGGCTAGAGAGAACATGTTATGTTTAACATAGTCTGAGGTATGTCAAAAGTTTTGCATGATATATTCTATGCAGAACATGAAGTAGTTAACAAGAGAAGTTATATGAATATTAATCATGCTGATATTTCCTTTATCCAGGTAGAAAATTGGTTGCTTTTTTATGGATAATTTCAACTTTGCTATGGCTAAGAGGGTTGAATACGGATGAGATGGGAAGCACCTGTTTGGCATATCCATGTCTTTTAAACACAAAGATATATCATAACTCTTCATATAATGTGCATGGTCTTACTGCAGAAAGCAAGTGCCAGAGTGGGTTTCAATTTTTCTCAGCTGGAAACGTTCTCTCCTATTTGACAGAAACAATCAGTTACTCCTTTTGAATAGCAAAATGTCAGCATTTTTCATTTTAGCAACTGCTAATATCTTTCTCAGAGAACTTTCTAGATGCTGATTCCATGCATTATCACTCTGATTTTGGTTCCATTAGAAGTAATGTTAAGAAGAATATTATACCGATGATAAAAGCCGGGCAAAACTGGACATTCTTATGCTCCTTGAATTCTTCATTCGGTGTTTATCTGTTGGCATCATTCAGAGAATGCTGCAGTTTCACAGGCAACAAACAAATCAAGAGCAACTGATGATGGACTTGTTGTTTTGTAAAGAGGACTTGAATGGTTCATTCTGTAATCCCAGAAATGCATATGTGGTGGGTATCTACAAAAAGTCATTCATTACCTGTCAGCTGTAAGCACAGTTGTGATGGTTTATTTGACATAGAAAATAAAGGCATTTTGGACAGTTAGCAAATGTTGATATTTACAGATTATTATGCAGATTGCAAATAATTTATTCATGGATTTTTCTCTTCTGTTATGTCATGCACAATCATAGGATTTTGAATCTTCATTATTGCTTCTTAACAGACTTTAGAATAACAGGATCTCTGCTAGGATTCTTTAAATACAGAATAGATACTTTCCTTATCAGATCTAGAATGTTGTATAGTGTAGGAAACAAATAGTAGCAACAGATTCCCATCCTCTCTGTTGAGTCTAGCCCTAGACCTCTAGTCTAGCCCTCTAGAAAAGGTTATTTTCTAGTCCATACTTGGGTTTCCCTGACAGAGAGTTCAGTTAAGCACACACAGTATGGAAAACCAGGAGTCCAGAAATGGAAGGAAATAATGAGAACTATTAATGGATGCACTGCAAAGTCAGATACAGCCTTTTATTATTTTAAAAGAAACAGCTGGATCTTTGACTCCCTTGCCAGGCTCAGCTGAGCTTCTCTAGAGAACACTATAACTCACAGATAGTAAAGACCAGCACTGAGTCAATAAAATATCTTTCTGGCAGTTATAAAACAAATGTTCTAGAGTTAGGATTAAGCTGCCATGTAAACCCACAGTTAAATGTTGTTGATTCTTACTCTTAGAATCATAGAATCATTTAGGTAGGAAAAAACCTCTAAGATCAAGTCCAACCATCCACCTAATACTACAAGTCCACTGCTAAACCATGTCCCTCTTAATCAATAGAATTCATCTTCTTCTGAGGCTTGAGGATGGAGGAGATCAGTTGTTGCAATCATCATATTCTGAGAAAGACTCATTTCATATCTACCATTGTTTCTTTTTTTGCTTTTTACCTGTTCTTGAGCACGGCAATATGCATGTTAACAGCAACATATCTGCAATACACTGAGGATAGGAGCTCTCTTTCAAACACATATGGACACAACTTGATTAAGAAGACTCAAAATTCTATCCTGTTTTCCTCTTTGATGTTGCCCTGTACAGATATATTAGGACATTTATTTGTCATCTTTGTATTTGATCAAAGAAAGAGCTTTACCTGTAGTTCCATAATAAAGTTTGAGTCCCTGAGGTACAAATCCAATCTCTTGTGTTAACCAGGCTATGGAGAAAAGAGTACAAGGAAAATAACATCTGTTGAACAGTTTTTGGACCTGGTTCATTTTGGAATGAAATGTTAAAATCCTCCCTCAACATGGTTAGTTTTTGTGCTCAAGGCAAAAGACCAGTCAATGTCTTTACCTCAGAATTAGAGTAAGGATTAAAACAGAATTGAACTTTAAAGCCCACAGGTGATTGACTGCTTCTCTAATGCCAATACTCAGCACAACCAAGGATGCTGATCATTTTCCACTCATCTCTCATCAGAAGGAATGGAAATAAGAGCTTCTTTCAATCTGTTCTCCACAAACATGCTATGAGTAACAATACAGAAGTGCTCACAGAGAAATAAGAAGGTGCCCTAAAGGCCTTTGAGGAGCAGTGAAGGCAATATTTCCAAGTTCTCTGCACTACTTTTGCCTTCAGCTGTGATTTAATTGCATGGGGAAGGAATGGAAAGTTTCATGTATTAAGAAGAAACTTCTGGGCTCAGTGAATTAGACTGGCTCACCACAGACATGCTTTCTAAATATGTTAAAGGTGTGATGGTCTATAGGGTATGCTTTCTTTCAGAATGATAAACTTAACTATCTAAAATAGCACTTGTGGAGAGCTAAAACAAAGGCTTAACCTCATTCAAAAGTGACATTTGATTTTTACCTCTCAACTTTTTGGCTGAGATTAGGGTTGATTAGAATAGAATTGTACTTGGAAAATACAGCTAGTATCCACTGTACAGCCAAAATTTGTCACTGCTGAAAATGTCACTAATTGAAGTGATAAAAAGTTGTAAAGCTTTGTAGTAAGATACACTCTCAATTGATTTTAACAATGTTCCTCTAAGTCCTGCAATGAGATAATGACAGAAACTAACACCTTCAGAAAAAGACAGAAGTTCCTTGTAATAACATATTATTTAATTAATATTACACTCCATGCGTTTTTCAGCAAATAATTTATCCATTACATATTAACTCAATTGGTGCTCACAATTGATGTAAATTAAGTTGGGCGGTAAAGCAGCTTTTTGTATGAACAAGTATCTTCGCTGTGGAGGAACAATATTTTATATAGACAGGGAAATATTGCTATGAAGACATTTCCATTTGCACAGCTGGCATCCCTGCAGCATGGAATTCCTATAAATAATTACTTCAACTGTTATATAGTTTACCATCTCTGGATTATTTTCTATTTTAACAAAAAAAATGTGATTTCATTTGAAGGTCTGCATGAGATGTGGACTGGATCTTAAAAAAAAAAGCGAAGACAGAAAACAAAAGATTCTAAAGATATGGTACCTAACCATATCTTTAAGACATTTTTGCAGTGTTAATGGAATTCAGTATTTTACCCACTTCACCTAAAATTGCCCTAGTTTGAAGTTAGCACAGTTAGACACAGAAAGATGAGAATTTTCTGTCACTGAATGGACTTCAGTTTCCCCATTATAGCTATGACAGAGAATGTTTTAATGATGGGGTTATAAAAACCCTGTGAACTGAGGGACCTGGAAAAAACATTCAACCTGATTTCTCTCAGGCAAAATGACAAGAAGAAAAAAACAGAGGTAGCAGGATGACATACCTTTTGAGTCTTTGGTGTATTGTTTGCAAACTTTATTCTTACTTTGATAAGAAAAAATAATTAAGATAACAGATTCTGTGCTAAAGAGATTTTAAACTTTTCTATTTATACTAACTTCTAATGCAGAGCCACTAAACCTCTCTTGCACTTGAGGTTAATTTAGATTTGTGGCTTTGGAGGAATAGTTCAGTAGTCATCCATAGGGTATCAATTTAGGCGGGAAAACTTTAGATAAGGCATGCAATTATCTTAAAGTCTGATTCCACAGCCTGTTCAGGCAGAAGAGATGTTGCTAACACATCTCTATCCTGTGATGTCAGACTGGTTTCTATAATGAATTCTTCTCAGGGTGCATTTCTTATATATTATAGCTATCTTTTACTGATAGATATGTTTAGCAAGTGAGCAGTTACTCCAAGAAGATTAATAATACAGAGGTGGAAGGAGGATAGGAAAAGGGCTGATCATGCAGAAATGCTGAGCATTCCAGAAAGGAATAAACGTAACAGGACTTTTTAATCTTCCTCTTAACAGCTGTGATATCCCTGTATTTAACCAAAGGCAATTTTTTTTAAGTGATAAGTAGAATCTTCCACTGGAACTTTGCTATGGGCTTGTGTTTCCTCCAGCTTGGATTACAAATTTAAAACTTCTTTTTCATCAGCTATCAAATAATCTTTTTTTTTATGTCCTTTCATGACTACACCAGTGTGTACCAGTGTGTAACATGACAAATGGTCTTTGTTCAGGGAGATTACCCAAAATCCCTGTTTCTGGGAACACTTTCCTTCCCATGAAACAACCTTATTCATACTATCCCAGTCAAAGGCAACCAATGCCACTATATGCAGTACTACTTGCACAGTCTGTTTTCCAGGAGTATAAAAAAATATCCTTCAGTCCAAACCTCTATGGAAGTAGACTCTTTTTGCCAGTCCCTACAGTGATCAAGCAACAAACAATTTGAGCTACTTCTCTCCAATGCAAAAGGTGCATATGTCATCACTGGGCATTCACCTGGTGTGGTATATGAAAGCTCTTAATGTTGCATTTTGAAAAAAAACACATTTTCGAGGTGGATAAAAATCTAAAAGCTCATCCTTTCTGATCATCTCTTGATTTTTTGGGGGGGGAGAGGAGACAAGGCTGGAAGGGTTGCATTTTTTTTGGCAGGGTTTGTTTTAGCTAAATAACTGTAATGATATCTGTTATATCCAGATGAAGGAGGTTGAACTTGACAGCCAAAGATTCATGCATGCTTTGTAGATACAGAGCTAGAAATATCTTGTGTTTTACAGCAAACAATACCTTGTATTTCTTTGGATTTTTTTTTCCATTGTATTCTAAATGAAACTTGCAACACTGGCATCCAGGGAGTTTTTAGCTAGCTTTTTTTTTGTTGTTTTTTTTAGCTAGCTTTTTCTCATATTTTCTATCCTATTCTAGATCTGTTAATATGACACTTAAAAGGCTCACAAAGACCGGATGCTCTCTTTAAAAGAAATTTAGCAAGTACTTCGGAAAAGTAAGGACACTACTACTACCTACCTCTCACAAGCAAAATGTAAGGGGTTGTGGTCCCCTAGATCCCCAGAAGACTTCTGATAGTGAATAGCATCTGAGAGTATACTACTAGTTATCACCTAACAGCATTCACACCTATTATAATAGTAGTTGTGGAGCAGAAGGAAATCACTAGAATTGATCAATATCTAGCTAAGTATCAATGCTGTCTTCTCTATACAAAAATGTGGTTTATGTCTGCAAACTTCAATCTGGCCTTAACTGACAGACTACACCAACGGGGAGCAACGGGGAAAGGAGATGGTGACTCACAGTCAAGTGAGGAAGTGGTTGCATGGGTTGGCAAGCAAAGGTTGGACAGGAGAGACCTCAAAATATTCATAACATTGTTGCAAGGAGTCCACCCCAACCCCAAATGGAAAGGGTGCCTCTCTGGAGAGCTTTTATATTGCTGCATGTGGCATGGGGAAAAAACAGGAGGAATTGGAGGTCTGTGTGCAGTTGCTTTGGGATTGCAGAGGCATGGTGAGAGTTGGAGAGTTGCCATCAATGGATACAGGCTCTTTTGGAAGGACAGGATGGGAAGGTGAATTGCTCATTACGTGAGATAGCAGTTCCTCCTCAGCTAAGTCTAGCTCCCTCTTGGATGACACACTAAGACTTTGTCCAATTCTAACCTCAATAACATACCAAATTGGGACGGTACAATTAACTTGATTTCCAATGACAATCAATAAATAAATAAAGAAAATATCCCTCTCCAAATGTGTGGACAACTATTACACATTCTGGAGCCAATTTGGATTTTTTCCTCTGATCACAGGAGTTCTGTGGGACATACTAGTATTGCAGGATTTACACTACTGGCAAACAAAAGCCTTTGCGTATAACACTAGACTTTTGAAAATAAAGGAAAAGTAAGGAAAATGTATCAGAGTATTACATCCAGTCAGCATGTTCTACTGTTATTGTGGTACTGTAAATTAATGAGTGCTTCAGCAGCTATCAAAAAGACTATTACATAGTTGTTTTGTAATTGTCTCTGTACTTACACATCTTCCCAGAAGCACTCTGTTGATATGACCTTTCCTGAGTGTACCTCTGGCCCTCTTGTCTAGATATACATAGTGAAACAAGCTTGAGCGAGGACACACATCACTAAACAGATGTTGCATACAGCTATCATGTTCACCTCTTTGCAATTCCTTTCTTGTCTTCGTAATCCACATATTACAGCACCTAAGAAACATAGCCTGAACTTGCCTTCTGGCTTCCTGGGATTCAATATATTCTCACACATTCACATACTAATTTAATATTCCTATTATTCCTGTCTTGGCGAGTGACAACCTAGAGCAATGACAACTGTGCTCAGCTTTGTCTTCACTCAACAAGAAAGTCTATGCTGATGGCTGTTAGCATGCCCCAGGAGTGGGGAAAACACAGAAAAGTTGTCCCTGAAAGCTTAAAGTCACTTCAATAATGCAAATATAGGCTTTGCCAGCTATGCTGTGGAGGAAAAGGCATCTGTACTGCACTGTCTGATGTTTCCAGAATTCTTCATACTGTTTAAATAACGTCTCTCTGTTTCCCTAGGTCCTATTCATGTCCCTAATCCCAGGTCTAGTCTCCCTTTTAATTCTTCTCTCAGTCCTCATAGTGTTCTTACTACTCTCAGAACAAATAAACTAAACAGACCTAACTGCTAAACTGAACAGTGATTCCTCCACAAAACCTCTAGATTGTCTCAGACTCCTCTCCAGTCAACCTACAGCTGAAAAGCAGAGCAGAGAAACACAGACTTCTACGACTGCAGGCAACTTGCCTCTTCTTCAGTGTCTCCCTTGGGCACAGCCTGAGCTTTGACCTTATAAAGTGTAATTGCAGTTGGAACAGCTCTATTAGCAGAGTTAGAAGATGAGTATACTGCTGCAGTGTAACTGCAGAGGTGTCTCTGCAGATAAATATATTTGTGGATCTGCTCCCATATGTCAGCTTAGATGGACAAGAGAGATGAATGATGCTTTTGCATCATTTTTGTGTGAGACTTGTGTGAGACACCTAATCTAGGCTGTAATATGAAATCGAGCTTTATAGAATGGATAAATACTGAATCCAGGTTTGGTTTGGTTCTAGTCATACAGTTTATTAACAAACCAATGTAAAAAGTCCTTCATTGATTTATTTCCCGCTTACCTTGTAGGCAACTGGTGTTTCTTTGATTTCAGTGAATAGATCACTGGCCTGAGGGAAGAGAAAACAACGGGTATGGCAACCAAATGTCAAATATAAAAAATACCAAAGGGGACTGAAAAGTAAGAAAGGGACAGTTCTCCATCTATAAAACTGACATCAGCAAAGTTGTTTTTTAAAAAAAAAAATTGACTTATAAGAGGTAATCTTCCTCCTTTTTCCCTCCCACTATTACTGTTTTTGCAGGCTTAATCTGGATTTTTAGTTTCAAACCAAGAAAAAGTTAAAGTATTTGTCAAGGCTTAAGCATATGGTTAGCTTCATTAGAACTTTGCTTAAATTATCAGAAAATAATAATGAGATTCTTAAATACACATTGAAGTGATTTTTTGGATCTAGGCCATAAATCTTTGGTCTTTGCAAAAAATCAAAGCTTGCAACAAACAGTATCATCTCTTACAAGAAAACATTTTAGGCTTGATTTCCACAAGGTCACCTTATCTCAAAAATGCTGTGGGAAAAACTGCAAAGGTGAGAAGAAAAAGGTGATGAGAGGAAATATTACATATCCTCTTCAGTTTAGGAAATACTGAATGGGAAAGTCTAGGTTGTTTTTGTGAATGTTACAAAAAAGACGAATTTGGTCTCTATTTCTAAGTTTATAAAGACAAAATACAACCACCAAAACTAATTCATAGTGGACTCAATGACCAAATGAAATGCTTCTTCTGTATAACACAAACTCTGAACACATAGTGTGGGACTAGTAAACTAGAGCCAGGTCATAGACTCAAGTATTGCAACTGCTGTGCAGTTGTAGTAGTGCAACTGCTTCCACTGTGTAATTGCTGGTGTTCTCCAGCTTTAGCTTATCTCGGGTAACACACAGACAATTCTTGCATGTAGTTCAGGGAACATGCCTTTGTCATGTTCCACAGATGGGATGAATGAAGACAGCCTATCTGGGGGATGAAAAGAATTATGACATTTACATGAGACCCTCAGGGCCAGAAAAAGGACCCTGAACTATTTTATTTACTGTGTAAATACAACCATAGGGTAACAATCACACTGATAATTGCTCCTTGTGCAGCTTGTACCTCAGCTTTAGGCTAACTTTGGAACTGTTGTAACTACTTCTCTGCAAAGACTAGAAGTTTTGGAAATATTGAAGATACTGTTCCCAAAAGGCTGTATAGACAATGCTGTATGTGTTTGACTCTTAACTACCCTATGCACTACCCCATTAGGTTCTGTATTTTGAAACATTGTCCCCACTTTTGTCACACCACACCTCTAGAAAGGCATTGAATACCCTTCACTTCATGTTGCAGAACACTACTGCACTGGGTTTCCTTAGGATTGCACAACCCAAACATTACTGCAGACATTTTGAACCTATCACATGAATAGTTGTCTTAGTGTCATAGTGTTATGGGACTGCTTGGGTCCACATAAGGCCACGTGTTATGTGGTAGGGATGTGACCAAGCTATTCATGAGGCTAAGAGGACATAAAGGCAAACCATGACATTTGGCTTCAAGTGTCATTTTCTGACCTCTTTTTATTTAGCAGTTAGAAGATATCCATAGAAACCAAATATTGCAAAGGCCAGAAGTAAGTATGTGTTCAAGAATGAATTAGATAAATTCATGAGTATGAGAAAAGCAATGGTTCAGATATAACTTACATTGTGGAAATCCCTAAACACATATCTGTTGGAAGGGGAAGATATTTCAAAGGAAAGATCATTCCATGAAAATGTTCCAGGCTCACTCTGCTGGCAAGTGTCTGAGACACTGATAAGGACCTCTGGTCTGACCTAACAATATTAGACATAAGAATTATTAAATATCAAATACAAAACCTATTTCCGAGCTCTGTATTTTAGAATTTCTCACTTTTTACTTTTTGAATGTGTAGAATTCACATGAACTTTTTGTTGTTGTTGTTGTTGTTGTTGTTGTTGTGTGTGTGTTACATTAGGTCATTCAAAAACTGTCTAATCAAGTTTTGCTTTAATTCCTTTAAATACATCTGTTTTCTTCCAAGTCAATATTATAAACATATTCTAAAGCCTTTCTTAGTGCCAAGAATGTTAGTAAAAAATACCTTAATTTTGCTTCCAAGAAACAAACATCATATTCCTTCCAAGATACATTGGTTAATGATGACTGAAGATGCATCCTTCAGTGGTTCAATTCCATTTTTATTTATTTATTTATTTATTTATTTATTTATTTTTATGCTATTGCATTTCAGGGCACAGATTTGCTACTCTACAGCACAAGATGCACATATTTTGCTTTATACTTTGGATCTCACATTCTAATATTCAAAGATTTATTTCCCTCAGCTTTTTATTTCTACTGTTCCTACAACCTATTGCTGTGGTCTTTCATCATGTCCATGGCAGCCTGTATGGTCTTGTGTGGAGAAAAGCCATTCTGTTTTAGAAATTATTCTGCAAATATTAACATGCAAAGAATTACTTTCACACTAACTTTTGAATGCTCATGATACCTCAAATCTTAAACCAAGCAATACAGTGATTTAAAAAAGTGGCATAAAAGTCTTAAGATTGGAGGAAGAATTCTGCATTCCATTTGCTGTAACACAATGATAGTGTGTTGCTAGTCGAGATCTGCACAAACTCTATGTAGGCTTTCCTAATCCCATAACTTTAGCTCCTTAATTCAAGCTTGGTTTCTTGGTTTGTCACTGTATAAATTCTTCAATACAAATACTGCAATGCTGACAGAAACAAGCAAAAAAAAAAAAACTGAAATGGTGAAAAAAAAAAAAAAAAAAAAAAAAAAAAAAAAAGAAAACCCAAAACCTGACCTGTTGGACAAATTTTCAAAAAGAAATGTGAACTTCTAAATCAGATGTCAACTGAGTTGATAGAACAACTTGCTTAATGGTTTTCAATTATGTTATTGGGTAAATATCAGTATTCACATTTCATAATGGAATTTCAGCTCAGCTTTATATTGAATGTGCTAGCTATTCCACTGAAATCAAAGAATCACAGAATCACAGAAAAGTAGAGGTTGGAAGGGACCACTGGAGGTCATCTGGTCCAATTCCCCAGCTCAAACAGGTTACCTAGAACCAGTGGCCCAGGACCATGTCCAGATGCCTTTTGAATATTTGCAAGAAGGGAGACTTCACCATCTCTCTGGGCAATAAGTATTCAGTCACCCTCACAGTAGAAAAGTGTTTCCTGATGTTCAGAGGGAGCCTTCTGTATTTCAGTTTGTGCTCATCACCTCTTACATGGTCACTGGACACAACTGAAAACAGCCTGGCTCCATCTTCTTTACAGTCTCACTTCAGGTATTTACATACACTGGTGAGATCCCCCCTGAACCTTCTCTTCTCCAGGCCGAGCAATCCCCTCTCTCAGCTTTTCTTCATATGACAGATACTCTAGTCCCTTAATCATCTTAGAGACTCTTCACTGGCCCCTCTCCAGTAGCTCCATCTCTGTCATGCTGGCAAACTCAGAACTGTATACTTCATATACATATACATATTTTTATGTTTGAATTTTACCGGGAGCTCCTTCTTCATTCACATAGGCCTCCTGGTATTTTTGCCTGACTTCCTGCTCATTGGGATGGGCTGCTCTTGAGCTCAGAAGAGGTGATCTTTGAATATTAATCAGCTTTCTTGGGCCCCTGTTCTCTCCAGGATCAATGGCTCATGTTTATTTCATGGTCATTGTCATGTTTATTTCATTGAATGTTTATTTCTATGTTTATTTAATCCATGTTTATTTAATCCATCAGATGGTCCATATTTATTTCATGAATGTGATTCTCGAAATTATCTCTCTTCCAAAAATTTTGAATTTACATTCTATTTTTTAATAATAGCCTTTAATTGCTTATCTGGTTAATAAGTACTAAAGGAATATTTCCTATATAAAACTTATATTTTATTAAAACCCGCTCCTCTTTTGGTTATTTGCACTGTGTACATTTTAGAGAGGGACTCAGTGATTCATACAGAACTAATTGGTAGTTCAATCTCACATGAAATTCAACAGAAAGACCTTATATTTACACCACTACACATGAGATCAGAATTTGGCTTTTGGTATTTGTCATAAAGAGCAACACAAATGGCAGTCTTACACCAACCTAACGTAAAGATAAAAAGCATTCATTCCAGACCATGATTTCAATATTGAAGCAGTGCATGGGGAAAGGTCATCACAATTAAAGGCATAATGTAAAAATGAAACTGTGAGCAAGTGTTTGTGCTTCTTCTCTATCTCAAGATTTATGTGATTGACTCTTAATTGGAGACCTAGGGTTTCATTTCACAGCTTGGGCAGACAGGCTATTAGATTTCAAACGAACAGGGAGAGAGTAGAAATATTTTGTGTGTGTGTAATAGGGAATTAAAATACTTTTTGACCTTCTGTGTTTATTACTTAAATAAAAAGAAGTTTAAAATACAGAAATTATTTGAGTATAAGAGCTGAGTACTAGTTTATGATGGCAAACTGGACAAAAATATATCTTCTTTGCTTTAACTACGCCATCACATATGGGCATTATCTGAATGTATGTATGGATGGGGAACACTGGCATTTGAGAAAACTCGTGGTCCTTTCTTGCTGTCCCCTACTTTTTGCTATAAAATAGCTGCAAAATATAAAAGTTTATTATGGCCTTAAGGTTCTTTGGATACTTCTGAATGTGGAAATATAAATTATTGCTTAGATATACTTCGTAATTAATGTGAGGACAGATGACAGGTTGTCTCCCTACCAAAACTGCGAGACAGGCACCTTCAGATATAACTGCCTTTAACCTATCATCCAAAGCCCCATAGGGTAGATTTTATTTCTAGGCAAACTGGCACGTTACAGATCCTCAAGGCCTTCCTGGACTGCTTGCATCTCTATTCACATTGGTGAAAAAAGAATCCCTCTTTACAGAATAAAGATTGCCTTTGATTACCTTTAGTATGCCACCATAAACAGAGCATGGCAACCATGTTGATCTCACTGTACACTAAAAACTTAGTGGACAAATTAATAGTATCTTAGCATATTGTGACATCCTAAAAGTCTCTTTCTTTTTTCTTCTTCCCTTTTTTTT
>VXAA01001880.1:73609-105841 GCA_013399115.1 Anseranas semipalmata
TTTTTTTTTAATAGAAGGGAAAACTGATTTTCTTTCTAGGGAGTGTTGACTACAAGATAATATACATACTCTTAAAATGATCTTTCCTAGGTTATGATAGTCAAGAAAAAAAGTACTAGCAGCTCCAGACTACATCTGTTGCAATGTAATGATGCCCTCCCAGATCAGGCAGCCTGGGGAAAATGGCTTATTTTGCTTACTTCTTTCATATGTAACTTCTTTCAGCTCTGTAACTGAGCTCCTAGGTTTCTCAGAATTTTTCACAGAAACACAGAATGGATGAGGTTGGAAGAGACATTTGGAGGTCATCTGGTCCAACTCCCCTGCTCAAGCAGGGCCACCTATAGAAGTTTGCACACAACCATATCCAGGTGGCTTTTGAAAATCTCCAAGGAGGGAGACTCCACCACCTCTCTGGGCAACCTGTTCCAGTGCTAGTCACTCTTACAAATAAAAGTGTTTCACAATGTTCAGACGGAACCTCCTGTGTTCCAGTTTGTGCCCATTGCCTCTTGTCTTGTCAATGGGCACCACTGAAAAGAGCCTGGCTCTGTCTTCTTTGCACCCTCCCTTCAGGTACTGATATACGTTGATAAGATCCCTGCTGAGCCTTCTCTTTTCATGTCTTTCACTCAGTTTCTGATACTTCTATTTTCTCCTACCATATTCCAAGGCCAATAAAATATTGGCTCCCAGAGATGTAATGAGCAAACTTCCCAGCCTTGCATTTGCTGAACTGCAGTTGGTGATGCTCAAAGGAATATTAAACTGGAGAGTTATTATTCCAGTATATCATCCCTGCTCTTCAGATGAGACACACACACACACACACAAAGGCATAACAATGTGGCAACTGAACTGTGGGTGGATAGATAGACGGTGTACAGCTGAAATCTAAATCCATCATTCAAATAAAATTAAAACCATAGTCAGCATCTCGTGTCATAATCTCTGTGAAGAGATAATCAAACCATTTGCTTGAGGTGGAAAGAAGGCAAGCGTGCTTAAACAATCTTGTGTTATTGATCCAGTCCAATTCTGAAAACAGCCCCTGTAGTGTAATCTGTACAGCTTGATAGATTGCATTAGTAGATACACTTAGCCCAGTGAGATAACCTTCAGTATTGGTTAAGCAATATAAATAAAAAATAAAATGACGGCCTATCTTAAAGGAAGAAAAACATGGATCAGAAAATAAAGAAATGGTACTTATATGGCTTCCATCAGCAGAGTATCTGAATATGCCTCCATTTTGAATGTAGCAATCTCACACATTTGAATAAAAGTTTCATCTCTGCTTTACACCTGGGGGAATTGAGACCCAAAGATACTAGTCAGACCATGTAGCCTCACAAGATTCCTGCACTGAAAACCTGAACTGACTTGTTCAAAGGCCAGAGTATCCTTCATTCAATAACATCTTACTAACAGGAACAAGGAAGTTATAACAGACTGTGGGGATTGTTAGTCATTTTAAGATAATGTTAGAAAGCGAAAATCTTAACTACTTCAATTCAGACTCAAGTCAAAATATCAATAAACTGAGCTGACAAGAAATTCAGCAACTAACAACATGTACAGACACTCTCACATCTCTAGGTTAAAATATGAATTGCAAGGAGGCTTGGGAAGAATGATGCCACACACAGTTCTGCTGAGTTAACCTGCTATATGAATGGTGTAATTTGACAGAACTTGAATAACTTTTTGTGAGGGTCTGCTGCTTTATATAAGATGAAGAGTTAGCTTTTCAACATCACTGACTTTGTATTTTATTTATTCGGTGACTTAATTTATATCACCAAGTTCATGGCATCATTGGACTTTCAAAGTTTTAACTCTTTAATAAAATCTACTCACTTTCATATATTGTGAATTTGTAGCCATGGAGAAAAGCACTAAAAGATCTTTCCTATTGCAGTTATTTTATGTAGGCAATTATTGTGTATGACATTATCACAAAGGGATAAATGGGCAAAAATTAATTTGCTCATTCATGACTATAAGGGAAAGCATATCTAAAGTCAACTGTTTCTTTCAACTTTTATAAATAACTGGACCTTAGTTTTCATCTGAACAGAACCTGACTTCTCATGCTTTCCATTCTACTCCTCCCTATTTTAGAGGCAGCAGGGACTGAAGTTCAGTTGACCTCCATTTTAAATCAGACCAGAGCTGTACTCCCTTTGAGTTGTCTAAAACATAAGCAAAAAGCCCTACGGATAATATCAGCTTTGCTATAAAAGGTCAAAGTCATGGAAATCAGTGAAGTTTAAATTATGACAGAAAGCCATTGGGTATTAGTCAAGACTGAAATAGGTGAAACTTAAAGGGAAGTGAGACACTAAATAGTTTTAAAATGGCCCAGTAACCTTCATGTAATTCTTGAAAAAATTGCCATATTCCTCAAATCCAATATGTTTGCACCTTCCTATTTTTCCTTTCTAATGGTCAGTTTGAAAGAGATGTATATTTCTAACCTAAGAAAGGGGACCTTTAAGTCCAAGAGCTTCATTAACACTTTCACCATGCAGTGAACTCATCATTCACAATTATACTGCTTTGTAGTCTGCCTGCACGGACCTGATCTAAGGGAGAAGAGAAACTCTGTGTGGTGACTAAAGAGAATGTATTAGACCCAAATCTTCTTGGGTTAAGCACTCCCTTCCTGTGACTAAAATCCCAGAGAGGAATCAAAGAGGAGAAAAGCACTGGAGGTTTGAGATGGATGCAGAGTAGATACTCAGTGTGAGGAGAAGCACAGTGCTGCTTTTCTCTCCCTTCTGTGCAGAAAACCCCAGAGCTGGACACAGGAGGATGCTGCGCAGTGGTTTGTGGACACAGTCCTCCGCAGACACATGTGGCAGCTGCAGACCCTGGGGACACAGCAAATGTTGAGAGCAGTTGTGGGGAGACAATATGCATCCTGACAGTATTTTTTTTTTTTGCCCTGTCATTTGCTATCCTGCTGACAATGACGACCTGTTTACATCTTCATCCTGCATTTCACAAGAACATGTTCATGAGGAAAGGTTCCTTGTGATGGGCATTCTGGAGACTGGCATTGAAGGCCTTTTTTAATTTAAATATTTTTTTATGCTACCATTGCACTTATTTTTCTCTGCACTTTCAAGCTTCTTCTAATTTTGCCTCTTCCTCAAAGCCTTTCCTGCATTTATCAAGCCATGTTCCTTGCTCTAAACTTTGAACATTAAACAATTTCCTCTGTAAAGGTATATTTGTCCTCTATGTGAAGCAGAATAACTTAAAATGAATCTGTGTTGAAAACACAGAGAAGAGTCCAAGATCACCTCCTCATGGAAAAAGATAAGCTTTTCCCTTGCCTTTTGCCATCAGACAGATGAAAATACAAATAAGGTGAATTGAGAGATCAATTTAGGCCTTGAAAATGCAGCAATGGGATCAGGCAGAGTAAGAAACTGTGTATGAAACATTCATGTTTGGGACATTTCACAGTAACACTGAAGTCCCATAGTGCTGTCCTTGATTCTTTTATGAACATACAAAAAGATTTTGCAGATTAATGCAGTTTTTTTTTTTTTTCTGTCTTAGACAATAATTGTCTTCAAGCAGTGATCAATTTCTTTTATGTGAACCTTCATCGATGTTATGCATAGAATTCAGATCTTCCATGAAATGTCCTATCAAACAGATTAGGCAGGATTATTGCTGAACTTTGATTTCTCTTCAATTACAAATACAATTATTTCAGTTTGTTGTAGCTTTTTGCCAATACAGCTATTTGTCTGGAAGCCATGCTAAAATGAGTATACCTCTGTAACTGAATCTGATCATGTTATCAGTTTCTAAGGAGAAATTTCTGCCAGTTTCAGTAGTGAGATCTACTAAAAAATTATAAATATGACACGCCAATAGTAAGTAATACTAATGAATTACTAAAACTGTCAGCTAAGCTTTCTTGGGGGAAGAAAAAAGGTAAATTTGCTTTTCAGGATTTCTAAGACTAGCTCTGAAACATCTGCCATAATAGAATATGAGAGTGGATAGAGCATTTCACTGATTTCATTTAACAATTTTTCACTCCCTGTATTGTGTTTTAGGTGGCCCTTGGTACTCTACAGCTTCTTTAACTAGAATAATCTTGCATAATGTGCTAACCCTGGCAAGATACTGAATTGTATAAAAATAGCCTTACCTTGAGCTGCTGAATGCAAGGTTATATAAGTTGTTAAATATGGAATAATTATTCTGCCACAAGATCATCAGTGGCCACATGTGCTTCACATAAATGAATGGCAAGATATAAATTCAGAGTGTTAAGGAAAAGTCTCTAATGAGCTCTTAAAATTTTAATACCTGCACATCAGTTAAGGACAAAACTGTTAAATCTGGTATCAAAGTCTTCAGAAAAAAAGCAGAAAGATGAGAACGTGTGAAATAGTTGGATAATTCCCTGACAAGCTTCAATACATAGCTATGAAGGAGAGAAAGAAGTCCCACTGCCCCTAAACTTGTACTATTACAACAGCCCATAGAGAATAGCAACCTGGCAATGCAACCTCAGAAGGAGTTTGCCTTCGGGAAATTCTTCATTTAATAGAGAGGAAGAGAGAAGATATGTATGAAAAATCAGAAGGAGCAAAAAGGATGTGATGATTCAACAAAACTGATCTCACAGCTTTGCCTGTTTACAGTAGGACTCTGTTCTTTATTTAATCACAATCTGCACAGCAAGCAAACATATGGGCTGGGGGCGAGGGGGCCATGATTTGGCATCTACTGACTAATTTGATATATAGCACATTTTTCCTATCTTCTCAATACATACGATGCTGAAAATTATTTGAAAATTAATGAGGAGCAAACTGACCTTTTTTTTTTTTTTTTTCTTGCAAAGCATGCAGTTCACTGCACCTGGTTTGGGGGAAGGAAAGTAGAAAATAATTGCAAAATTCTTAAGGGCACATTTTTCAACCCGGTAATCAGAAAATAACATTATGAATTGGTTACTTTTAGTTCTAGAATGCACCAATGTTATGGGAAAACAAGGGAGAGGAAAGACTTGTAAAAATGGGATAATCTTCTAAGCACGTTTTGGATTCATATTGACCACTGTCAGTGCACTGAATAAGAGAAGCTTCAGGCTGTGAAAAGTGCCTGACCTGTTTTGTCGATCTGCAGAAAGTCCAGATCAACTTCAAATATAATGGAAAGCTTGGAATGGAATTAGAGTTAGAATGTTGTAAAGAATAGATTTAGAAAAATTCCACAAATGCAAACATTTTGAACAACAACAAAAATTGCAACCAAAAAATGCTTATTTTTAAAATTCTCATTTTTTGACAAATCCAAAAAGCAGATTGTATTTTTTTTTTCATTATTTAAAAAATTAATTTAGTGAAATATTAGAAAGAAAAACATTCTTGAACAGTCTTAGTTTAAGTCAAGACATTTCCAGGAATACTAAGTCATAACATTGAAAATGCAATTTAATCAGATGAAATTTGTGTATTAGACTTGGAATGAAATGTTATACTGAAAATACACATAGAAAACATAAGTAATGGGGTCTGGTTTGGAACTAGGAATCTCAGCGTTTTGTTTGTTTGTCTGTTTGTTGTTTTTTAATTTATTTATTTTTCCTACACATAAGTAGAATCATTGGATCATCTAGGTTGGAAAAGACCTTCAGGATCAAGTCCAACGATCAGCCTGACCTTCTGAGTCCCATCACTAAACCACATCCCTTCCTGCCACATCCACACGTCACTTAAATACCTTCAGGGATGGGGACTCCCCCGCCTTCCTGGGCAACTTGTTCTGATGCTTGACCACCCTTTCCATTAAGAAATTCTCCCTAATGTCCAGTCTAACTCAATGAACTGTTGTATTGGGTTCATGTGGCAAGGTTTTTGTAGCAGGGAGGACTGCAGGGATGGCGTCTGTGAGAGTCCAGCAGCTGCCCCATGCCTGTTCCAGCCAGCTCCAAAATGGAACCATCACTCACCAAAGCTGAGCCAATGAGAGCTGCTGTTTGTGTTTCTGTGACACCATACTGAAGAAAGGGACAAAACTGCTGTACAACAGCAGCTGGGAGAGAGGAGTGAGAAACAGCCCTGCAGATACCCAGGTCAGTGCAGAAGGAGGGCAGGAGGGGCTCCAGGCGCCGTAGCAGAAGTTCCCCTGCGGCCCGTGGAGAGGCCCATGGTGGAGCAGGCCGTCCCCCTGCAGCCCATGGGTACCACACGGAGCAGATCTCCACGCTGCAGCCCGTGGAGGATCCCACATGGAGCAGGTGGATGAGGCCTGAAGGAGGCTGCGGCCCATGGGAGCAGTAGAGGTAGAGGTGAAGTGCTACAGATTGACCAGAACCCCCATTTCCCATTCCCCTCTGCCACTCAGGGGGAGGATGTAGAAGAGGGTGGATGGGGGAAGGTGTTTTTAGTTTGCTTTTAGTTCTCACTGCTCTAGTCTGTTAGTAATAAGCAATAAATCGTATTAATTTCCCATTGCTGAGTCTGTTTCACCTGTGATGGTACTCGTCCTTATCGCAACCCATGCACCCTTTTTCATCACATTTTCTCCCCCTCTTCCTTTGAGGAAGAGGAGTGAGAGAGCGGTTGTGGTGGAGTCTATGTATAGTATTTTGTGTAGCCTGGATTTTTAAAATCCCATATCATGAAGGAAAGTAGAAGATTCCCACTTATACATTAGCAATCAATAATTCAAAGTTTAACAAGGGAAACACAGTAAGGCTAGTCCACCTATGGTATGTTCTATGACTTATACAACTTATGTCCAAACACAATCCTTTCACTTTGCTAACATATGCTATTTCTTAGGGAGTATTCCATAAACTTTTATGTTGTCAAGTAGTTGATCTGATCTTCACAGTTTCTTTTGTAAGTTTCTATATTCGTGCTTGGTAAGAGGATTAAAGCCACCCTAAGTAATTCCTTTCTTACCTTGAGGTTTAAATATTTATAGACTATTGTTAAGTGCACATATATTTTGGCTGAAGTAAATAGAATATACAGGGCTTTCATTAGTAAGTATTATTGCAATTTTCATAAATGTGGATGAACTTTGTGGTCAGTCTTATGTAAAATGAGATTGGGTCTACATAGTATAAATTGATATCTGATTGTTGTACTGGTGTGAATTAAAGTTAGACACAAAATAAATTATTTGTTTAAAATGTGTATTATACTCAAAGTTTCAGAACCTTTTAATTCCCTATTTTTCTTTGTAATTTTGCTTGCGGTGTCACCTAAGGAAAAAAAAATAGCAGATTAACGTCTGGGAAATTATTGACATGGAAGATATGGATTAACATTGCTGTTCCAAGTGAGACTCCAAAGGATCTTGATTTTCTACACTTATTCAGCCCAGGTATCCATTTGTAGTGTGAGGGATTTCTTTGATCAGAAAATCCATTTTATGCTTGAGCAGTTTCCAGAAAAGGTTTTGTGTGTCTGCTTGGTTTCTGCTTGTTTTTTTGTTTGTTTATTTGTTTGTTTCAAATGCAATAGTTGTGTATTTTGTTGTTGTTATTTTATTTTATTTTATTTTTGAGTTGATTGTCTTCCAGGTAAAATACTTTTGAAAGGTATTCCTGATTACTTAATTCTTTCCCAAAGTTAGTTCTTCTGTTTTTGCAGAATCATGAATATTTACATACAACTTTCTGCTGAAGACAACAGTATTTTTCAAGGATGCATTGTGGTCTGCTAAAGAATACCTGTGAGACTCACCACTTTTGTCAGCTTTGGTCACTTCAACAATAGTGAGAGAACAAACAGCAGCATTTCCCAGAGGTTATTCTGAGTGGCAAAAAATATCAAAAAGTAGACAAATATGAAAGATACCCTAGCAACCTAGAGTAGCGATTTTACATAATCATCTCATTTTGTTAAAATAAAGTCTTTGAGTCTAGGTGATAGTTCTTGAAATTCACTTTCTTTTTATTACTGAAATAAATGTATTTATGTATTTATTTATTTATTTATTTTGTGTGTGTGTGCAATAGAGCTCCAGATTTCCAATTCGTTATTTAATTGCCAGCTCTATCATATGACAGATATAATTTTATGAAAATAGATCGCGTGTAATTATTCAGGGAATGTCTACTCATTATAATCTACTTGAAAATGCAGATAGAAAGTCCTTGCAAATTTGTAATAGTGTGCTTCAGAAAAGCAGCCTGTTAAGCTCTTCATTACTGTCCCTATCTTGTATTGTAAGTTCGGGGGGGGTTGCACTGTGTCAACTGCACCTAAAGTGAACTCTGCTTTTGGCCACGGAATCATATTTTACATCGTGTACCTATGGGGCATGGAGAAGGTGCTCGGTTCATTTAAACGAACAAACAACAACAACAACAACAAAACACTGAATCTATCTGTGACTAGATTATGCCTCCAGGTACCCTGAAAACCCCAGAGAGATTTTTCCCAATGACTGAAGAGGACAGTCCACTGTTGAAGGTACTTGCTGCTCACTGAAGTCAGCTGCCCACTGGTCAATATATGGTGAATCAGGACAAGGCTGTTTCCTTCTAGGCACCCTATTTAAGCATGTGAAAAGAGAGGATGTGGCTTTGCAGATCCTGCTGTCTATGCCTGAAATAAACTATGGGAGTTGGGTGCAGTGTGGGTATGGAGTGGAAATGACCCCCCTGGCATGAGCTGCTAGCTGGTGACTAGCCTAGCTGTCATCAAAGACGTCTCTTCCTCTGCACTGTTGGACAGGCTTTTCAGAGGAGGTTATCCAAAGCACGTGAACTGCTAAATGTTGGAATCCTGCCAGTCACTAGCAAAATAAAACAACAAAAATAGTGACCTTTTTTTTTTTATATATAGCATTAGTTCAAATAGAAAAGCTGGGGAGACTTGCAAGTACAGCTGTCAGTCACAAGCCATAAGGACTCTAGTCTCATCTTCCATCTGATTATTTCTGAGATGCTTGTGTGTTGTATGATTCCACACAGATTCATGGCAGACAACTTTAGTTGGACAAAAGACTTTTAAGAAAACCAGAGACTGCAAAAACTGCTTTCAGTGACTGAGAATGAATGCAAAAATAAGCCTGGCAACATTCCAGAAATGCTTGTGCTTAAGTGGAACTGGAGGAAAGCCAAGAAAATGTGGTGGCTTTGCTCTAAATGCAAATATTATCGCGCAGCTCTCATTATAACAAGGTAAAAGATACAGCCATACTCAAGGAACCAAAGACATCATTGCACAAATACTGATTCTGTCCAGTTTCCTTTCTAGCAAAAGCTAGAAAGCAGAAACCAAGTTCAAGTAGGCTTTTTTTTTTTTTTTTTAATCTTTCTCACCCGGATTATTTCCCAGATTATTTCTTATCATGTCTTTATCCTGCAAAGCATACATCTCCTCCAACTTTGACAAGTGAAGGTAGGCCATTGAGTAAATGCTGAGCATTTCAGCTGATCACCTCTATTCAGCAGCTCTCATTTTTTGCTCAACACTTTAAAATGAGACTAAATGTTCATCTCATTTATAGGCTGTGTGCTCAGCATCTTTCAGGGTGGAGTATCAGCACTGAATCTTGAGAAATCTATTACTGACAAGTCCCGAAAAGAACAAATAATATTTTTTTCTCTCTGCTTTTTAATATGTGTGACTATGTTTATGAATTCCTGATAGTAATTTATTCATCCAGGTTCAGATGGAATCAGTAGAAACTAAACCCAAACAGCTGAGGGCAGAATTGCTCCTAATTGTCTTAGTCTCAAATTGACTCACCTATGTTACACAGTCAAGTGGCCCTATTTCCTAGCACTGCAATCAGAAAACTATTGACCAGCGACAATACAGGTTTCACTTCATATTACTAAAATGGACAACCCCTGTGGTAAAGTGTATTTTTCATAAATTTTGGGTGATTCACAGAACTGAAAGTCCTGCTTTTCATTCTTCTAGTCTATATAGTCTTAGTCTATAGTCTTCTATAGTCTCTCTGGTCCTCTGTAGAGTAGCATTTTTCATAGGTGACCCATATCGTGGGCACATACTTAACGAAGTAGCCAACCACCCTGTGGAGATCACCCTAGTTTCTATTTATTTATTTATTTGTTCATTTTTGAGATAGTGGAGAAGCCTGTCCTTGACACATACATTTTATATAGTGAAAGGCAGGGGAGATGAAGCCCACAATGACTCTATTTCCCATTCATTAAAAAAAAAAAAAAAATACCTTTCTCTACAGTTTCGATTTTGGCTTTAGTTTCAAATCAGCAAGTAAGGTACAGTCCCTAAATTTGAAACTACATGGTGCTCAATATAACTCATATTACTCATAACAATTAGAAAAAAAAATATGGCAAAAAAAATCTAAACAAACATAAAAGTAAGAAAAAGAAAATCTGAGGCTCAAGATAGTGATTTCTAAGTACTAAAGATCTTTTCATATTGCAATGTGTTACCCTTGGTGCAGAAATCTTTGTGACAGATTTTATCAGGAGATGCTGCAGGTTTTTATTTCTTTCTGCATTGTAAGTTAGTTCTGTAGTGATCTAGTAGTTACCTAGGAAACAGATTTAGGAAGGAAGTATTGGTGATACTGTAAGGACTAATTTGGATTTTGTCTTTTTACTTTATTTATTTATTAGATTTTCAGAAGTTGAAAAGAATTTTGTATTGCTAAACGTTGAGGAATTTACAAAAATACTTCTAGTGTTTATTATTAGTTTAGCTATACCATAGTATAATAAAACTGACAAGCCATAAAAATCATAATAAGAGAATAAGTTTTTTAAACATTCTGAATAAATTGTATAACAATGTACAGTTATTGAGCTGCACCCTATCAACACTCCGCTGATGACACCAATTCATTCTTTCCATGAATATTTATGATATCACAAACTTCTTTACAGCTTTGGCTGATCTATTAATAAAAATAAGGGGTTCCTATTGTAAACACACTCAGGTGATAACAGGTGTCCTGGATTCAAACCCTCCACCTGTGTCACATTACATCCTGATGATTTCAGCTCATCTCTTTAGATCACAATGAGCTAGATCCTCAAATAAATTTACATGTTCTGTTGGGTGATGCAGTTTAATATAGAAATCATTCCCACCTTACATGATTCAGATAAACTAATTTTCTTATGCTATTAGAGGTTGCTCTAACAATTAATAAGATGTTGGACATGGAAATTTCAGGGGAGAAATATGTGATGACTTTTAGATAGTAAAGGAAAGAGTACATATATTACACCTGTGTGTGCCTGTGTTAGTTTTTTTTAAAGCTAAAAGCAAATATTAATTCAGAGTTTTACGATGAAAGAAATAGGAGATCTCAACATCAGGGAAAGTGATGCATGAAAAGTGCATGAAAGTGACGTATCCTATTAATTCATAGTAATAATTTCACTACTTAATGGTGACTGAGTTCACAAAATCATTTTCTCTATAAAACTTCTTCATTTTGCTTGGCTATCTACTTTCATGAACTCAGTATCTGCAACCAGCATGGTTAATATGTCTATAATGCATTAAGAAACCAGGCTAAATAGCGCATAATTTAAATTGCTATAATAGAAATTCAGTAAATTCCTAAAATAGCTTCCTAAAAATGCTGGTGAAACAAAGCAGAGAGGCCAAAAAAGTGTTTTTCCATATGTTTAAAAAACTCTACACAGCTTTTAGTGACTTTATCACTTGCCAATAATATGACTGCAAAATGTATGACAATAAAAGTATATAATCCAAGCCTCATCATCACTATTTGGAATTTAAAATATTTCAAGAAATGACTGCTGTACATGGTTGTAGCTTGTCCCAAAATACTGCAAATGTTTGTTCATACTTGCTGCTTCCTTTTTTAACATTTTGAAATTTGGGAGATTTCACATAGTTCTAGTGGATGCTGTTGTTATGCTTTTCCTTCATTTTTTTCTCCCGTGTCAGTTTTTCATAAGTTTAACTAATCAATTTTGAATAAAAGTTTCTGTGTATGGTTGCTATATGGTATTATTTCATTTTCTGAAGGTTTTCTTAAGATATTTATAGTGTTTTTAGACCCTTGTGTTGAAATGTTTGGTCTTAATGAAAACTGTAAATTTAGGCAGTGAAAATTTATTTTTGTCTGTAGATCTCAGGTGAGAAGTAAAACAATCTTGTATTATGCAAAGAAAATCAGTTCAGTGTTTATGTAAATTATGACTTTCAAGAACTATGCCTGAGCAAAAGCCACAGTTTTCTCTTAGAAAAGAAACTCACATAGATTTAATGATGCAATAAGCTTGGTTAAGGAAATATTTTATATATTTTTGTTAAGAACTTGAAATGAAGGATGCTTAATTTATTTGTATATAGTAGATTTTGTTTTACTTTAACATGAATCACCTAGACTTAGTTCTGTTATAATTTTGATTATGCTCCCTGGGCGTTTTTTTACCCCTAGATGTCCACAGTACAGGTCTGTGAATCACCTTTCTCTTTAACCTCTGATGAATAAATTTCATTCACAAATAATAATTGGTACATTTCATCTGTAGTAGACTGTTACAGCTATTTCACCTTTCATGCCTCCAATTCCCTTAAAAGCACCAAGAAAATTATATTCAAAGAAACTAAGAGCAAAACTACTTTGAGTACATGATCAAGAGGTAGAAATCTAGCATCTAAAGGCCAGGAAATAAATGACTGTTCTTCTTAGTAAAACATCACCATGGTTCCACATACACTTCTTCTACGATATAATGACATTTTACCATTTATCATCTAATGTCACCATCACACATACACAGGACAATGAACACATCTAAGTAACTTGTGGATTTTTCAGATTTTGAGTTTTTTTTTGTATTCCAGTTTAAAGGGTGCAATCCTTTTGCAATTGTATATGTATGCTGTGCACACACACCACACACACCATGAAAATCTGCTTTAATTACTTACTATTAATTTTTATTATTATTATTTTTTTGAGTTAAAATGAAATCAGGCATTTGGATTAGAGTATGCTTTTGCTTGGCTCCTGCTCTCCAAAGGCAGCAGGGCTGGGCAAGGTGCCCTGTGTCCCACTCATTCCTCTTTGTTCTCCCCAGCATGCTCTTCCACAAGGATGGATGCACAGAGTCAGAGATACCATTTGTGTGTTTTACTGAGATCTCTCAAGTTGCAAATTTCCCTGGCCAGGTAACCCTGGCACAAATTTTTCTCTCTGTGCCCTCAAGCCAGAGAATCTCTCTCCATAACCAAAGCCAGTAAGACAGCAGCAGTGTTGTGTCAAGTAGCATTAAGAAAATTGTTTTTCTGAGGACTTAATTCCATCCATCAGATAATCTTGGAAGTATTTCCATTTTTCAGTCTGAAATCTATTTTAACAGAAAGACAGCATGTTATTTCCACTTTTCCATTCATCTTCCTCTCCCACCCTCTTCTCCCTTCCTCTACCACTCCTGATGCAAACAGAGAAATGGATTTGAAACTAAAGGTCAAAAGGGTAAGTGCAGGACATATCTGAATTTAATTTAGCTGTTGTTGTCTTTCCTTTGCAGAGGAGAGTAATGTTTTTGTATATTAAATTAAGTTGTTGGTTTGCTTTTTTCTTTACAGTGGTTTATCTTTTCAAAGAAAAATTGAATGAGATGATGTTTTAGCACATGTAAACACATCTTTAAAATGAGAATTAAAATCTGCCCTTTCATATAATGATCTGCACATGAGAATAACTTTTGTCCTCTGCTTTTTGTTACTTGTAAAATCAATTATTCAGAAGAATAACATTAATTAGAAATACCACACTTGAAGTTTTCGTTCATTACTGTAGACTTCCACAAATGTAACAATGGATTGAATTGTTTTTACTCCAGAGTTAGTCTTTTGTATACAACTCCAATCTTTTTTGCTGTTGACAATATATTTAACAATGTAGGAAAGACTACAGACTAGAACATTACAGCATGTGAGATAAGGAAGTAATTTGCTCAGGTGTGTGAGTAGAAAATAACCTAACAAATGAATTGACTGCAGTAGTTCTATGATTCAGCTGTACAAAAGGCATTGTTACTAAAACGAGAATGCTTTCTTCTATTTGAAGGCAGTGTATAATGGCAAGAAATCAACAGTTACAGCTGCTGAAAATCACATCACATCAAACACACCACCCCTTCAAATGTCTTTGGAAAAGACAATTTTTATGGACATTTGCAGTTCTGGGAAGAGGATAGTCCCTGATCTCATCTGGATCTTACACTGGATCTTTGAAAACAGTACTTCGGAGTCACATTAAGTGCTATGAAATTCATAAACTTTATGTGGCCTACTTCCTCCTGGAAGACCCTTGGGTATAAACAGTTTTATTGCTACCTTGTAAGACATTAGGAAGCTTATCTGGTTAGTCTGATTAAAAAAAAAAAAANAAAAAAAAAAAAAAAAAAAGCTATTCTGTAAGATCTCCGGATTGCTGCCTCTTGAATTGTCCCTTCCAGTGCAGTGGTGGAAAGAAGACATGTAGAGAGATAGAGGTAGCTGCCTGTATAAATCTGTACTTGCTATCTGTTTTTCTCTGTCTGTCTATCTGTCTGTCTACCTACCTACACCCTTATACAAAGGATTAGTTTTTACAGGAACTTTGTAGAGGCTTTGTAGAGGCTGTAAAATACTTCATTTTATGAAGTGTTCGTCCAGCTTTCAAGCTTGGGCTAACGCACAAAATATTGATATAATGGAAAAGTTTAGTAGAGCTGTAGAAAAATGCTGACTGAAAACAATGGAGATGAAACTAGGAATTCCTGGATGAAGTAACAATAAATTGTATTTGCCTCAGTTTCTAAGCAAACACATAAGGAAAGTTTTTCTTTGGTTTGGTTTTTAGAGATGGGAAGAAAAAGCTCTCCAGCTCTTTTGTTTTCCTCTTTATCTCCTGACATAATAACTATTGCAAAATTGAAAAGCTCTGCTACTGAAATAATATATCTAATTACTATAAAATTATCAGAAATGTCACAGAGATTCTCTATCACCCCTACTATAAATGGTATAGATGTATTGTCTTTCTTTGAATGCAAATGCATTTCAGTTTTGCTGATACCATCTCTTGGCAGCTTTACTTCCTTGAGCAAACTTTCTCTTTTGTCTTCCTATTGTAGCTGATAACAGTTTTTGCTTGTTTGTTTGTTGTTATTCCCTTGCTAATTAAAACACTTTTGAGACTTGACCTAACTTTTATTTTGTTGTTTTTCTGCTTTTACTTGTTCTTAGTAAGCTGGCCTTACTATATGCTTCTTTCTGGTGTTTGAAGTAAAGTGAAAGTTCAAAAGTTGTATGTTGCTCTCCTACTTTTCTCTATGCATCTTTCTATAACATTTCTTTAAAGGGTTACTGGTGTGATCCATGTTACTTTCTGCTGTAATATTTTCACCAGGTTCCTCTCCATTTCTTGAATAAAATTGAGAAAGATTTAAGAATGCCAGTATGGTTAACCGAAAATATTCATCTGGCACTGTTTCCTGCTTTTGACACAACAAGGTCCTACACCAGACATTTAGGGAACAGGACAAGCACAGTGCTTGATGAACTCGATTTTGGAAGTCTACATCTCTGGAAATCTTCAAGACCCATCTGTACAAAACCCTAAGCGACCTGGTCTGAATTCTGTGCCGGCCCAGTTTTGAGCACCCCTTGGAGTCCCTGTCACCCCAATGACTCTGAGAGGCTGTAATTTTCCAAGCTGGGGCAGTACCCCATGACTTCTCTTTCTGGATTCTTTCTCTATATTCAGAATCAAACAAAACAACAACAACAGCATCTCACTAAAGAATTCCAGAGCTTGCTGCTTAGTCAGTATTCTTACTCCTCCAAATTCCTGAATAATCATAATGTCCTATGCTTTGAATGGTGCTCAAAAGGTATTTTGTATAATTAATCAGCATGATTTGGTGATTTTTAAAGACCAGTGCTAACGTTATTATCTTCCTTCTTCTGTCATTACTAGGAGACTTTCAGGATGTCTATCCTTTCTTTGATCCAGACTCAGGAAAATCAAACAAATGAATACCTGTGTTTTTTATTATTATTATTATTTTTCATTGATTCAGTTGCTTTAATAGTGTATTTGTCAAATGAATTACATTTGACTGCTCATTAATTTGAGATTTTTCTTGTACCTATGTTTTGCATTTCCTTAAGCTATCTTGACAGCAATTATAAAAAAAAGCTCGTTTATATGTTGTGCAATATAACTAGGAATCTCAATGCATAGAATGGTTTGTTCACTATTAAAGCTATTATGTTAACTGAAGCTATATTGAAGCTGTTATGTTAACTGAACCATATTGTTACCACAGCTTCCTGTAGCAAGTAAAAAAAAATTTTTTTAATTTATTAATTTATTTTTAATTTATTAAATTTATTATTAAATTTATTATTACATTTATTAATTATTTTTAATTTATTTAAGCCAGTATTTGAAAGAATATTAGGTATCAGAAGGGATCAGGACCATATTGTTCAGGAAGACTGAAAAATACACAACAGAAATGTGTTCATAGCAATATGAAATACTAGTTCAAGCATTAAAAATGGCCCAAGACAGACTCTTTCTTAGGAATATATCACTCAAAATTTAATTAGGTCTTGATTTTTTTAAATTTATCTAACACTATGGTCCTTTGGGGAAATATGTATAGAATTTAATATCACTTCATATCCTGACATTGAATTCCTACAGATATCTCAAAAAGCATATTAGAAATACCTCTTCCCCCTGCCCTTCACCCCCCAAATGTATCTAATTTTTACAGATACCTTTAGGTATTCTTGTAAAACTATTTGAATCTTCTTCACTATGGTTGCTCTAATTATGAAAGGATTTTTCAACAAGAAGGATAACAGGTTACTATGATATGGTTCATGAAGCTTTTCGTCTGTCTGCTATTTAAGTATCCACAAGTCTCCACCACCTTAGCTCTAGTGAAACACTAGAAAAGTCCAGGGCAGGACATTTTCAAACTGCACAACTCTGTGGATCCCTGTTAATAAATAAATAAATAGATAGATAGATAGATAGATAGATAGATAAATAAATAAATAAATTGTCTTTTCTCGTTCCCTGCCATAGATCGGTCAGCCTCATGTAGAACCAACACCCATCCCTTCTAGCAGTCTGCACTACACAGGTGGCTTCACTGTTGTTGCTGTTTTACCTCTGGTTGCTTAAATTCTTTAACACAAAATGAGCAGAAATGCTGAAACAGCACAGTGTGTACCCCCACAGTTTAAGTGGTACTTGATTTCTGTGAACAAAAGTTTTCTTCCAGCAAAGTGCTGGGACCAGTGCTCCCTTTGCATGTTAAAAATAAAATGAAGAAGAGTTGGAAGTAAATTCTTTCCTTTTTTTTTTTTTTTTGATTAAAAATCTTTTTTTTTTTTATTTTTTCCTTTTTTTTTTTTTTTTTCTTGAACATCTCTTAGCTGTTCTTACTTTTATTCCTAATAAGTTCTGAGATTCAGTGTGCTTTGGGAGCATCTTCCCTATTTNGAGATCTTATCATTGTTGACTTCACCAGGTCATTTATGTTTCATCTTCTAAGGGTTGTTGGTGCCTTCTCTTGCTTCTTTTCCAACACTTCTAAGATTTCGTCTCTGTACCACTGATGCTTTTGTTAATTTCCTCTCATTTTCTCCTCTTCTAGAGTATGTTACCAGTTCCTCTTCTTCCTCCCTTCAAGGTTTCAAGCTTAGTTCTCCTGTCTTTCCCTTTCAGTATTAAAAGGGTTTTGAAGAGAATCTCTCCTTGAACAGATATTCTATTTTTATTTATTTATTTATTTATGTCTTCCTTATTTCAGCATTTTAAGCTGTTTTTCCCATTGTTTCTTTTAGTCTTCTAATCCAGTGATGCTTAAGATAACCAAACCAATGCCTCTTCTTTCCTAGACATCTGTTGAACTCCAGTGAAGTACAGTTCTCTCAGTATCTGTGAGAACCTCACTTATAGTAACTTCCAGAGCCTTTCAGCGATCATATTGGACTGGATTGCTGAGTTTGGCACATTGGGCTCAAACTGCAGAAGAAACATAGCTCTTTTCCTGTCTTGGCAGAAAAGGCTCCCAGGCATTTTCCATAGACATTTTCCTTTACAGTGTTTACAGCTGATAAAAAGATCAAAAGTACTGACAGTAGGCTATTGATACAAACCTTGACACAGATACCACTAACCTCTCATATGGGCAGAGAGTGGCAAGAGGAGATTGATTATTTGCATCAGTAACAGAGCCAGGAAAATCAGCTCAGGCCAGGTCAAGAGCAGATCCATGTTGCCCTCCTCAAAAACTAACAACTAAGACAAATCACACTCCACCACCTGTCCCAGTTCCTCATCAATTCCACATTAGAGACACAGCAAAAACTTGCCGTTATTAGTAGCCTGTTCCATGAGCATCACACATTTTTCTCTTTGCTTCCACTTCCCTTGACTTTAGCTTGTATCTTTTATTTTTTCTGTTTGTTTCTTTGGGGTTCACCCCTTCATGTCACCCACTACTTACATTTTAGAAGAAAGAGAATTACTCTAGCCAGGAGCACAGTTATTTTAAGACTCAGCCAGGATGCTCTCAGGTGTATCATATTTTACCAAAGGGCATCTCCTCTGGCCAGCAGTACCTTACTCCCACAAATGTCCAGGTCATTTTTCTGGAGCAGGCATTGGACTGCAAACAGAAGATTTTTAATGTGCTGCTAAAAGAGAAGTTTTAAATATCAGTTCCATTTAAAAAGACAAATGAGCATTCCTAAGCTGTGACAAGGAGAGATGGTGATTCATCAGACACAAGGGCACATTTTTCCCCACCCTGTTGTTTGCTGTTCCACTAAGAGCAAGCAGAGGTAGCAAACTGTGCCTCAATACTCTTAAGATTTTTTTTTTCCTTCTGTTAAAAAAGACCCACATGGGAAATGGCTCCAAGTATTGTGACATCATGGGTGATTCATCTCCGCAGGAATTATTAGAGAAAAAGTATCTTTCTTTGTGAAGTGGATTGCATTCACTGAGGCCATTTGGTGTTTTTTCATCATTGTTATTTATTAGCATTTCATAGATACTCATAATAATAACTCCTAATCCATAATACTGTCATAAATCTAAATAAAAGTTGATGTTATTCTTTCTCTTTTTGTTTCACACTTTTGCTGTCATAAATTTCATATCATTTCTTCCAAAAATAGAAGGAACACCCCATTAAACTTTTTTGAAGCAGAAAAAGGCTGTGGTGCTATAAATATGTGATTTCATCTATGACACTGGTCCTACAGCCCCAGTGAAGCAGAAGTCCTTGCTCCAGTGGAAGCTCTAAATCCACTCTGGATACTGGTTAAGGCTTTTTGCTCCCAAGGGGAAAAATAATTTGGTGGCTAAATTGCTTAGTTGTAGGTACATTGCTGCAAGCTGATTCTGCATATTTCTAGCTGTTCCTATCCATATTATTTTCCAACTGGCGATTTCTATTTTCATTTCTAGGTTCACAGTTCATTTGCACTTGATCCCCCAGAGATTGTTTTCTTGAGCAGGCATTTTGTAAAAGTACAGAGAATGGATTAACCCCAGTACTCCATTGTACTCTGGACTGTGTACTCTCTAAAAAGCACTTTATAGATATGGATCCTTTTTTCCTGTCAATTAGCTCCTGCATTGTGGTTCCTATGCTTACTCCGTAGTTCGTGCTTCTCTACAAATGAGAAATGCAATGCGTGTTTTGGGTTGTTTTTTGTTGTTGTTGTTGTTTTTTTTTTGTTTTGTTGTTGTTGTTGTTGTTGTTGTTTTCCTGTACTGTAAGTTAATGGTATTTGCTTTTCAGATATTCCAGATTCCTTCGCTAGTCACTTGAGACACAGCACAAGAATGAATTACTCTGAACTGTCTTTCTGTCTCCTGACAGGTCTGCTTGAAAAGCTGCTTGCCTCAAGCTGAATTCATTGTTATTTCACTTATCTCCAAGTCAGCAAGAGACAGTTTTACAAATCTCTAACATAAGGCATGAAATGGAATTCAACAGCAATACTTATTTTCTTCTTTTTATTTGGCTTTGGCCAAATGAATGGAGCGTGATACATTGCTAATACAGAGAGCACATTTTGAGGTGTTTTCTTGAAATGTTAACTTCATTAAAATCAGTCACCCTGTGAGACTAACACCACATTCATGGAGAATCAGCTCTCCCTGATATATTTATCTTTCCCTGAATCTACCTCAAAATACAACCTTTGGGGTGAAACACAATGAAAGTTGATAGCATTTACTGAGGCGTGGGAGACACATTAGTCTTTTGGTTTTGACCATTATGACTCTAATACATTACCGCTAATAAATGGTAATAAATAAATATGCAATTAGCTTAAGACCACTAAAAGACATTCAATTTGTGAGAGGCAGAATGCTTCCCTGAATTTTCCAGGGCACTGGGATGATCTCAAACTCATTTTACTAATTATTGTGTTATGGGTAGTAATTGACTTCCACTCCCGGATTGACTCCCATCTATATACTTACACGAAGAGAAGCCTGTTTTTGCAAGGATATTCCTATATTAGTAATCTAAACGTTGCCACGGCCCCAGTGACACGATCAGCTACATAGGCATATCATCAAGCTGGTTCTTACTGCAGGCCATCTGCTGCCCCAAACAACGAGCATACCCAGCCCAGTAACTGTGCTACATGGCTTAGGACCACAGGACCACTCCCTTGCAGTGGTTTGCGTAGGGTCACCCCTCTGCCCCTTAGGGAAGTGAGTTTAGCTGTTCAAATGCAAGCTCTGCCATTTGGTCTCAGAGTTACAGAAAGTAATTGATCTCTGTTTCTAATAGTCTCAATACAGTCAAAGGATGTGTGTCCATCAGGAAAGCAGAACTTTCAGGGCTGTCTTGGCAGACTTCATGCTTGTCATGTGCACAGCCCCAAACATTCAAAGTAGTTTTACCCATTGAGCAAGGTTATTGGACTTTCTTTGGCTCTTGTATTTTGCTAAAGCAATACTAAGCACCAGTTTTCTCATGGAAAGTGTCTTCCTCCTTTCCACCACTCCCCTACCCTTCAGCTGATGGCTGCCTGCAACCAGCTGGGGCAATGATGTGAGATTCCAGGCTTGTCCTCATCCATAGCACAGCTTTCAAGGCTATGTCTGCTCTAGGAAATAAGAATGGGCTAAGAGTTTTTCTGCGGCCTGGAGGGCAAATGATACAGTTCAGCTCACCTCCACAGGGCTTAGCTCTCTTTCCACACCTGACTGGCTGGCCTTGTCCATGCTGGAAATGTTCCTGTGCCCTTGAACTGTGCTATCATTGAACAACAGGCTCAGAGATCAAAACTGTGTTGAAGTGTGCTAACAGAATATCATGTGCCAATGTTCATGTCTTTTCAGTTACACCTGCAGTCTTTAAAGGCATAAAGACTGATCCTTGATAAGGTAGCTGCTATAAACTGTCTTCAGACTACTGCAGTTCACTCCCCTACCTGAGAACTTGGAGATTCATCACAGACAGAATCTTGCTGGGAGTATTTTAAAAGCACATGAAATGCACTGAAGTGCTATGGATAATCTCATTCAGAAGCTGCCATTGCCCTTGACCTCTTTATGGAATACACAAATTGTGTGGTGGGGAAAAAAAAAAAAAAAAAAAAAAAAAAAAAAAAAAGGGCCAGGGTCAAATTTTTTTTAAAATATTATTTNAGATCTTTTTTTAAAATTTATTTATTTATTTATTTCTCTTTCCACCACAGCTGCTTGGCATTTTTCAGAGAAAATTTGTCAGTCAGTGTAAAGAACTCTCCATTAAAACCAATGAGCAGCTCTTTCTACAAATCTGGGGCTGACACTAGAAAAAGGCTCTAAGTGGCTGAGGTCAAAATGTTAAGCTTATGACTGTATGAAACAGTGATATTTTCATGTATTGTAACAGAACAGGAGTCTGGTTACTGTGAGTGTAAGTATGTGGCAGTACTAGATCCTTAATCTAATTTCACAGTTACTAACGCACAGTAAGTTTTTGTATTATTTTCTTTTTGGTTTCATCAAAAAGACCAGATCAAGTGCACCCTGGTATTGTAGGGATTTTTTAATCAAATGCAATTATATAATTAATGATAGAATACTAAGCCATAGCAGCCTAATTACCATTGATGAACATTTCTTTAGGGATCTCCAGCTCTTCATAGTGGAGACTGGCACAGAATGGATTCCTAATAGGCAGCTCAAAGCCCCTTGGGATATGTCATAGACAAATAGATTTTCACATACTTGTACTGCTCTTGTCTTATTCTAACAGTTCCCCTCCTAGTCATACTAAATGAGTTAGGCTTATTCTGTTGAAGCTCTCTAAAAGATCTGCATGAATTTTGTAACCAGCAAATGCAGATGTTGGAGAACACTAGTGTTACACATAGTGTTTTCCTCCATCAGCAACAAATTTCAAGGTAAAAAATTTCACTGTAGTTAAACCTAAATTAAATTATATTAACAACACTTTTGGTCAGATATCCAAGAAAAGAGATGAATTTGATGTAAAGCAGTCAGTAGCTTATACTGACACAGCTTGAAACTGAACTACAAGAATACTGATAGAATTAAATCTAGCCAGGGACATCAAGGGCAACAAGAAAAGATTCTGTAAGTATGTTGGTGATAAAAGGAAGACTAGGGAAAATGTGGGCCCTGTCCAGTAGGAAATGGGAGACCTGGCTACCCAGGATATGGAGAAGGCTGAGGTACTCAACAACTTTTTTTGCCTCAGTCTTCACCGGTAAGAGCTCTAGCCACACCACACAAGTCCCAGAAGGCAAAGCCAGGGACTGGGAGAATGAAGAACCACCCACTGTAGGAAAAGATCAGGTTCGAGACCAGCTAAGGAACCTAAAGGTGCACAAGTCCATGGGACCTGGCAAGACACATCCGTGGGTCCTGAGGGAACTGGCGGATGAAGATGCTAAGCCACTGTCCATCATATATGAGAAGTCATGGCAGTCCAGTAAGGTTCCCACAGACTGGAAGAGGGGAAACATAACCCCCATTTTTAAAAAGGGGAAAAGGGAAGACCCAGGGAACTACAGGCCAGTCAGTCTCACCTCTGTGCCCAGCAAGATCATGGAGCAGATCCTCCTGGAAACTATGCTAAGGCACATGGAAAATAAGGAGGTGATTGGTGACAGCCAACATGGCTTCACTAAGGGCAGATCATGCCTGACAAATCTGGTGGCCTTCTCCAGTGGGGTTACAGCATTGGTGGATAGGGAAAGAGCAACTGACATCATCTACCTGGACTTGTGCAAAGCATTTGACACTGTCCCACATGATATCCTTGTCTCTAAATTGGATAGACATGGATCTGGCAGATGGACCACTTGGTAGGTAAGGAATTGGCTGGATAGTGGCACTCAAATGTCCATTGTCTGAGGAGACCAGTGATGAGCAGCATTTCTCAGGGTCGGCACTGGGACTGGTGCTGTTTAACATCTTTGTCAGTGACATGGACAGGTGACATGGACAGTGGGATCAAGCGCACCCTCAGCAAGTTTGGCAATGACACCAAGCTGTGTGATGTGGTCAACACGCTGGAGGGAAGGGATGCCATCCAGAGGGACCTAGACAGGCTTGAGAGGTGGGCGTATACAAATCTCCTGAAGTTCAACAAGGCCAAGCTCAAGGTCCTGCACCTGGGTTTGGGCAATCCCAAGCACAAATACAGGCTGGGTGGGGAATGGATTGAGAGCAGCTCTGAGGAGAAGGACTTGCGGGTGTTGGTTGACAAGAAGCTCAACATGAGCCAACAATGTGCTCTTGCAGCTCAGAAAGCCAACAGTATCATGGGCTGCATCAAAAGAAGTGTAGCTAGCAGGTCGAGGGAGGTGATTCTCCCCTTCTACTCTGGTTTTGTCAGACCCTACCTAGAGTACTGCGTTCGGGTCTGGGGTCCCCAGCATAAGAAAGACATGGACATGTTGGAGTGAGTCCAGAGAAGGGCCATGAGGATGATCAGAGGGCTGGAGCACCTCTCCTATGAAGAAAGGCTGAGAGAGTTAGGGTTGTTCAGCCTGGAGTAAAGAAGGCTCCAGGGAGACCTTATAGCAGTCTTCCAATACTTAAAGAGGGCCTACAAGAAAGCTGGAGAGGGACTTTTTACAAGGGCATGTAGTGATAGGACAAGGGGTAATGGCTTTAAGTTGAAAGAGGGTAGATTTAGATTAGATATAAGGAAGAAATTCTTCATTCAGAGGGTGGTGAGGCAGTGGAACAGATTGCCCAGAGAAGCTGTGGATGCCCCATCCCTGGAGGTGTTCAAGGCCAGGTTGGATGGGGCTTTGAGCAACCTGGTCTATTGGAAGGTATCTCTGCTGACGGCAGGGGGGTTGGAGCTAGATGATCTTTAAGGTCCCTTCCAAACCATTCTATGATCCTATGATTCTATGAATTGAAACTTGATTTGTAATAAGTGTTAGAGATAATATGAAAATCCCTTCCTCTCAAATAAAGTTTTGAAAACAAACAAGACCCACATTTCACATGCAGCAGGTTTAAAGAGATATGGAGAGACAGAACGAGAAAGAGAGAGAGGGGGGAAAAAAAGGAAATTATCCAAAAGTAACTGACTATATAAACTCCCCCATTCTCCAAATAAGAGAATCGCACAGAACATAGTGGCAAAGACTAAAGCATTGTAAATCAGTGCCTCTTGGTGGCACATCTGGTCATAGTCCCTGAATGACATGGCTCATAACAATGCTGCAAGTCTGATCAGGGAAGAGGTTTGGTGAACAAAGCTGGGGAAAGTGAAAAAGAAACAAGCTACAAGTTTTGTGAAAGGAGCTGAATCCATTTCTATAAATATTCTTCTCTGGCCCAAGACTGGGTAGAGGTACTCTGCTAATGAAGAAGGAAAGGTGCACAGCTGCTTCACTCATAAAATGCTGAACAGCTCTCATAACATGTAGTGCTAATGAGAGGGACTACAGTCTCATTACTGCTCTCTGGGAAGTGTCTATACTCCAGCTAAGGACACAAAGTCATCAAGAGTGAAACTACATGATCAAGCAATAAAATCCTCTGAGATATATATACATACACACACACATATATATATATGTATATTTCAGCTTAAATTTACATTTGGAATTATTCATGGAATACATTACCCCTGACTACTTCATGTCTTCTACCACCTTACATGCTGTCTTGTAGTAAATTTGCTGTATGTTGGTGCCACTAACCATATAAGCCATTAGCTCATCTCAGTTATTTGGAAAGTAAATGAAGGAAAATGGAGCAATTTTTTTTCCTTCCTTATTATTCAGTCTTCTCTTGAGATGAAGAATTATGCTTTGCTGCACATTGCTAAACATGGAAAAATATTTGTTCTGTACAAAGAGGAAATATATAAATCCCTAACATGCACCATTTCAAACCACAATTTCTTACTCAGCTAAGTTACTCAAACTCAATAAAAATGACATTTGTCCCTTCTGCCACTCGTACTATTACACAATTGTTCCAATTACAGAGATATAGTTTCTTTATGAAGCTGACTTGAGTTTTTACAGCTGAAGTGAGTGTAAAAAATTACAAAATCAAATATGTATTGTGCCTTATTGATTGTATATCTCCAATGAGCCATACAACTTAATCACAATCATGAAACCTCTTCATAGAATTACTACTTCAAAACTTAAAATGAATGAACTGGGAGAGTTCTTTTATGGTTGTTGTATAAATACCATAAATATATGTATTATTCCAGGAAGAAATTAAAAGATTACCATTAACCCTATAGTGAAATGGATTTTTTTTTTTTTTAAATGTAATTCATTGTATACCAACTGATAATGGAAGTTTATGGAAAAAAATTTGCTTGGTCACAAAGGTCTGGATTTGCAATATACAGTAATATATTGACTGACATCAACAGATACAGAGCTGTTTAATCAACAACAAAAGGCTTTGCATGAATCCTGGTATTTGTATCTATTGATAAAGAAGAATATTGACATCTTCAGAAATATATGGCTTTCAACTAATGTGAGTAATCCCATAAGTTTCACTTATCTTTGTTGAAAATTTAAAGTCTGCTTAAATTATGAAAAATAAAGTGTTTATTTTATGTAATACTTCTGAAGAGAACCTTGATAATATTTCTTGCCTTTTAATGATTATAATACAAACTGGCTCTGTCCAATCTATAATTCCTTCCAGATAATAGTGGTATATTGTTATGCAAATATCACTACTTTTTTATTGCTAAGAATGTGAATAGTTTTGACTCGCTACTCACTGCAACCTCTCACAATTAGTTTTCTAGAAGGATACTAATGTAATTGTATGTTGTTTTTTTTCTGTTTGGTTCTTGGTCAGGACAACTCAGAACTCCTTAACTCAAGAAAGGATGTGGAGGTGAGCAATAATATTCAGCCTTGAATGTTGATATCAGAGTTTATTATCTATAAATATTTTGCTAAAAGAAATTCTATTAATGTGTTGTTGTTTTTTTTTTAAAGACAAATCATGCTGTTCTCAGCATAGTTGTTTCAAAAGCAGAACAGGTCTATGTCAGGCTAAATAGGGCTTATCTTGCATATCTCAATAGCATGTGAACTGAACTATCTTATAGAAAGTTCCTGCTACCTCTTACACAACAGGCCAGAAAGGTATGTGGCTGAGCAACCACGAATTCTGTTCTTACCAGAGATTTTGCATGCAAAAAAATGTCAGCTCAAATTTAACATAAATCTAAGAAACTTTTTGTTTGTTTGTTTGTTAATCTTATTGCCCATTTGTGTGTTACAAACAGAATATGTCAGAGTATGCAACTGAGAAGTCCCTAGATTTTTCAACTGATATTGCTTATTACTGTTTCTCCCTGGTTTTAGCTGTTTTCAAGGTCTGAAGTGCATTTGAATGAACACAGAATGAAACACCAATCTTGTCTTAAAATTAAAGGCATTTCTATTATTCAAAATTGCTGTCATTTCTATTTACATATTTATTTTGTTGAAGAGCAAATCCTTAGTGGATAGAATGCTCCGTAACAGCAATAGGGGAACTGCTATACTGCAGGATACACTGCTATAGTCCACAGAGGCAATATGTTTCCTCTCCCTCCCAGTGACCACCATCAAACTGCTCTGGAGGAAATTACCAGATGCCCTGCAATCTGCAGATTTAAAAAAACACTGCCCCCAGGCAGGCATATGTGTGTCCCAGACAGTCACAGTAGGTTTTATTTCACTAAATGTTGACATGAGCAATGTAGGCATCTGCATCTGGGCTTGTCACCCAAATTCCCTTTCTACTCAGAGGAGACAATTACGCATTTCTAGAGCACAAATCATCACACCTATTTTAAAGTACCTAACCCTCCCAATTCTCTCTGTTAAATATAGAAGTGAGAGAAGTGACAAGATTATATATAGATATTTACGCTATACATGTCCAAAGTTTTGTGAAATACAGCCTAACCTTGGAGCCCATTTTAAACCCTAAAATAAGCAGCTGTAGAGACTTTCAAAAATTTTCCAGTCCATGATGGAAAATTACTGAGCAATGCAAGCAATTTTGTGTAATATATTAGTTCATTAACGTCACTGAAAAAGCATCTTGGAGGTTAATTTCAGTTTAACAATATAATCCTTGAAAAGCCTTCAGTTATTACCCAGAGTACTGGGGAAATGGGTCAGTGAGGTTGTTTATGGAGCAGAAGCTGACACAAGCAGAAAGACACTCTTATCAGCACCTGAGTGTAAAATAACCAACAACTGTAGCTCGGCCATACGTGATTCAGTGCAGGAATTCAGGAAGGTGATTGATAAGGGGAGGACACTAGAAATGTAAGCAGGCTGCATATAAAAGAATGTAAACAATTCAGCATTCCTCCCTGCACTTACCACCATGGAAACGATAACAACCCTCTCTCTGTTGACATACTTTGCAGCTCAGCATTGCCTCTCCTGTGCATATAGACACTGAACTGGCTACAGATCCTCTCCAAACCCGTTGTCTTTCCAGTCAAGGAAAGCCCCCTGACACAGCAGCGTAGTGATAATGCTGAATCTATTCATCCTCCAGAAGCACTCAGCAGGGGCAAAGGTGGTCAGCCACACAGGCCTAAACATCTACAGTTTCTCAATCTTGCAGACAATCCCAACAACAGTTTAAACCTGTCTAATCCCACCTAGGGTGTTAATATAAGCAAATCAAAATGAGACACCAAGGCAGATACGCAGAGGGAGCTCCTTATGGGCAAGTTGCTTAGTGTCCTGCTGCCTGGATCCTGCTGCCAGCCTTCAGGAGACAGAAGGGGACGACATACAGGGCCAGACTTGTGGGGCAGCAGACAGGAAGTAGAACCAATACTACTGCCCGCTGAGTAAAAACAGAATTTCTGTAGAGAGGATGCTAGCAAAGATTGTTTCTGTAATAGCTATATGGTATTACAAAGCTACAATGAGACAGGAATATGTCGAGGGGCGACTTCAGTCCTCCTTCCTTTTATATTGAAAAAAATCATAACTGTTAAATCTTCTATGTATGAGAACAGATTGATTATTTTAAATGATTGCACATTCATTTATTTTAGCACTTGAGAAGAACTGAAAACTCCAGTAATAACATCATTATATTCTTCAGAGTCAGATCTGCATTTGACGTGTCTTTTTCTCCTATTACTGAGAACTACCCTGACAAATTACAGTAAACTCTAAAAGCATGTGGGCTCCTGAGCCGTTTTCATACCCAAAGTTAATATTGCTATTTTCATCCTGCTTTTTTTATAAGATGATCCTGTTGCTTCAATACAGTTTCTTCATATGATTCTTGTAGATTTATATCAAACAAGCACAGCATGTATCAGATGATTATTTCATATGACCCTGTTCAGAAGAACAAAATTCTGTCAAACAGCTTTGCAAGTTGTTTTATACAGATTCCCCACCTGCCCCTATTTATAAACAACCAGAGTTACTCATCGAAGCATTTGACCACGGAAATGCTTTGAACAGTTTATTCACAGAAGCCTGAACTTATGCATAATTCATGTTCATTATTCTTTCTGTGTATGGATGATAGTGCTTAGATATGCAAAGTCCAAGGAAGACTGAAAGTGGTGCCTAGCGCAGATATTGCTTTTGTATGTGTGTGTTCTGAAAGAGTGTGGTGAGGCTCTTAAACCAGATCTTTTCCACTTTCATAACAGAAAAGAGGACATGGTTCAAACTGAAGTGAGAGAAGTGGTTGTGGAATACATTGCCAGAACCAGGTGTGACTTACCTGGGAGTCCTAAACTGACGTCAAGGTCGCAATAGATCAGCTATAGCTGTGGTATGCAGTCTTTCACTAAGAATTGCTTACATCTCTGAGGACTCAAAGATAGTTAATATGGTGCCAAATATTAAGAATTATTTCAGGGAAAATCCGGAGAAATGCTAATCTGTAATTCTCACAGCCATACCACACAGATCAGGCAACCTGTAATAACAGAATTAACATGATGTATGTGATATATTAAGAGAGAGCAATCGTGGATTTTATATAGGTTAATAATACCTATATGATTAAAACTTACTAGACCTCTTTGGTGAGATCAACAGTCATGGGTATGGGAGAGTTGGGTCATAAAATCTACTTGAATAGCCAAAATGCATTTGGAATTTTAGCTTGCTGAAGGCTTCTTTTTCTTTCTTTCTTTCTTTCTTTCTTTCTTTCTTTCTTTCTTTCTTTCTTTCTTTCTTTCNAAACAAAAGATCCATTACATGTCGATATTTCCAGTGAAGTAAAAACATCAATAGTATATTTCAATGATCTGTGCTCTTAACTTATCCTTAAATGATCTGGAAGGTGAAGTAAGCTGAAGTGACAAAATCTGCTGGGAAGTTTATGTTGTTTAAGTTGTAAAAGTAGTAAAAAATGCATGCTGACTGTGTAGGAGCATTTCAGAAGGACATAGCCAAGTCCTGGCTGTACTGAATACCTGACTGATAAAATGGAAGATGAAGTTTAGTGTAGATAAATGTAAAGTAATGTATTTAAGAGGGATGTTCCTCATTTTAGGTATGCAGTAATAGTTTACCAGTACTACTTTAAAGTACCAAATTCTGTGGAAAATGCTGACTCAGGGCTCACTGCAGTCAAAAAGAAAAAAAAAAGGTAGAAAAGGTTAAGTAGAGTTAGAAAAGAATAAAGAACAAACCAGAAGATGGCATTTCTATTGTAATTGAATGTTCACTTTTTATTTGCAAAATCAAAGAAGAAAAGGTACTTCAACATTTACTTGAAATACATTAAAATAATAACAACAATACCTTTGTGAAATCAGCTTCTCATGTTAAGGCCATTTGAAAGGTCACCAATTCTTAAGGTGCTATGACAAGTGTTGATAGTCCTTGTTAATTAAAATAGCCTCTTACACACTAGGGTTGCTTTTTAGAAACACTTATTTCCAGTCTTTGAGAAAATGAGTTTTGCAACTAATGGCAAATTCTCAAGTTATTCATCAATTATACACTAATGCAAATTCAGTTTTCTCTCTTAATTTTTTGTTTTGTTTCATTTTTCCTTTCTCTTCTCCTCCTTTTTCATTTCTGGACATGGCACAGTAGGAGAAACAGCAATTGGAAGTGTTTAAACCAGGCCACTACAAAATAATTGTAACTGCATTAGCACCAGAAGTGCTTTAAGACCAGTTAATGGGGAAATTCACTAAAAGCTCCATTATCTCTTTAAAAGAGCTTTACATGCTTATGTCATGCAGCTCATAAATAACAGGGATCTAAAAGGAAATCCCTTTGTAAATTGTTCTTCAGACTTTTAAGAGTAGGTGCCAGTCATGGAGCTATTGAAACATAAGTTTATGCTCAGAATAAAAGCACCACAGAATGAATCATGATCTCATTTTGGAAATTACTGTGGGTGGAGATGGAAGACTTTGGCCAGACTGGTTATGTTACAGACACACAAGGGAACTAAGGAGATTTGAATTAAACAAGGGGATGTCAACCATGTTTTACTGGTGATTTAAAGATGGAGTTAAACTTAGACGCACTGGAGAAAAAGCAAAAAGGAAAGCATGAGGACATATAAAGCCATACAGGTAAATGATGAAAACCAGAAGGAATGAAAATAAGCTAACGATCCATTTTTACTTTAGTAGCAGTCAGTCAAGGAAATATGTAGAGCAATAAATCAACTGGATTACATGTCAAGAAGCAGGAAGCCAGCCTGGTAGAACTGTACCCACAGAGTGGCTGGTGCAGCATCATTGCATGAATGAGGGAACATTCGAGGCATCAGGCTTCTTCAGAAAACCAACTTCCTCGTTTGTGTTGGCATTCAGTGTCAAGCTTAATTGCTTTCTTGTATACATTTATGGTCAAGCGTGATAATTTCAATAACGTCTGAACTGATTCCCATTGTGTCTGAGATAGCTAGAGGGAATTGGAGTGAAATTTGTTTTGTTTTGTTCATCTGGAATCTTGTCTCAGTATAAGCTTAAGTAGTTTTAAACAGTCTTTATGAAGTGCTATTTGGTGACATCTTAATTACTATTAACTATCACAAAGGTATAAGAAGAGCTAACCTACATGAAACAAATGGTGATTCATCTTTTTTAATACATTCTCTCACAGTGTCCATGCCAGGTAAACAAGAACCTTATGAAGAACAGAAACAGAATAATCAGATTCAGTAAACCCTGATGTGTTGTAGTGGGGAACTGCAGCTTTTTTTTCCACCACTTCTCTTATGTGAAATTCTCATTTGGATTTTCTACAGGTGTTACAGTATTCTAAAAGATCACAGTTCAGCTGCCACAGAACAGGACACAGAATACCGCTGCCCTGTATCAGGGATATATGCATATCCTGTGTGTATGCTAGTTATAAATTTAGACATTTAGGAAGTGCTTTCACTGAAATATGGGCTATATGTGGTAATCAATCTGGCTTTAGTGATCAAATTACAACCTAGTTGCATTTTAACTTCCTCTTCTTTGGGATTGTTCCTGGAGAAGAAAAAAAAGGCAATTGTTTTCCCTTAGGAAAGAAAATGGGCAAAAAAAAAAAAAAAGGGGAAATTGTACAAGTTCAACAGTGTGGTTACTGTCCCCAGCTTTGCAGTGGTTCTGTTTTAGCCTTTGGGTGTCAGGCTTTCATTTCATACTACCAACTACTTCCTGAATTCCTGTCTTTTTATTTTTTTCTGCATCTGTTAACATTTCCCTTCTGTCCTTTTTTTTTTTTT
>VXAA01001880.1:105873-128384 GCA_013399115.1 Anseranas semipalmata
CCATTTTGCTGCCCTTACCACTCTGTGTCATGCTCCAGAAAGTGGGTTGAAATCCCAACAGGAATATCAGATAGCAGCATTGCTTTCATCTTGTTGTTCATTCAACAGACAACCCCAACACTGTTGTGCTAATTTTGACAGAGAAAGTGTTTCAAATAGAATTACTGAAAGGTATCTGGTCTCGTTTTGGTCAGTGCCTTCTTGTATGATACCATGGCAAGTGTTTGTCTTATAGAAATTAATGAGACAACTGTCTCTGCAGAGGAAGAATCAAAAGAGCGGGAAACCTTTCATGTTTGTCATATACTCCTTCTTCTTCATCTTAGTAGGCACCATTAACATCAGAAAGTCTTTGAAGAAGCATTCTCTTAATGCATGTCATCTTGTTCACAACATACAGAGCAGTAACAGTAAAGCTGTTGAGGATATTCTAACACAACCTCTGTCAAGTTGACATAGACCTATAGAAACAGAGAGAACATCAGCTATAAATGTATCTGCAGATGACTTTTCTAATAGAAAGCTTTCTATCTTAAATGCAAGCTTGAAGTTTCATCAAGGTTGGTGTAGTACAAACTAATGTCAAAGAACACACAACACAAAATGAATCCTTAAAAGTACTTTTTGATGGAAGGAAGCATTCTATGCATATATGTATATGTAATGATTAAATAAATCATAAAAAAAAAAAAAGTTTGTAATAAATTAGCTGTTGGATAGTTTTCGTTTGTTATCATTGCACTCAGTGTCTCAGCATTCTAACATTTTTTACCGCTTTAAATTACATAAGAACTTCTGTGATTAAATTGCAAGATTGTTTTTAACACACCATTACGTTACAAAATTGTAATCATCTTTGGATTTCTGATGGAATCTGTAATAGATCTGGTAACTTTGCTTTGTATCTTGTTTCTTTAGCTAAGAGCTAATTATCTGAAAAAAATGTGATGTAATGGGAAGGAAAACTATTAACAAATATGTACTAAAACACTCATAACAAAGTTCCAGGAATAACAAGGAGCATGTGGTTGCCTAAACACCAAATAACGACACAGAATTAGGGGACTTGGCTTCTGTTCCTTTTGCTAGAAAGGTTTCAAACACTAATGTCTCTTGAGAGATCTGTGAAGCTTGGTACTTGAAATAGGTGGCTTCTTCAGTCTCTTCTGTCATTCTATTCCATTGTGCAATTCAAAATAAAATATTCATCAAGGCATTAATGTTGCTTTATAGTCTGATAATTAGGACAGTCATCTGAATCCCAGTTCTTGTGCCAACTGATATTTCAGAACGAAGGCATCCATCAGCTTGGATTCAAACCCTTGTTTTAAATCAGGTTGTCTCCTAAACTACTAACCCATAAAGAAAATCTCTTTTTGGTTCAATTAATATTTCATTAAGTCCAAAGTGAAGAAATGGAGAGCAGCATTATCTGGGAAGCTGGAAATTATCATGGTCACTGCAGCAACTGTGAAGCTTTCCATTTCCAGGCTTCTTAATCCACATGAGCCCATGTACTGACCTGTGAATTTGAAAATCCTGGAAACCTTCAGGCAAGTTGTAAAGGAGACAGGCTCCAAGAGTCTTTGTCCTCTCACCTGTTTATTTATTCATTTATCAGGTACTAAAGAACTCAGAAGGTACCCTGGCATGTGATTAAAGAGGGTTTTGAAACATTTTTTTGCATGATCATATCCACCAAAACCCGATCTGTCTTCTACTGTGGTTTCACAGGGATCTCGGAAAAATATTTTGCTTTCACTGATTCAGCATTCTTCAATGGAAAAAGCAAAATCATTCTTACTTTCCGAACAGCTAAATGTTTACTTCACAGGCTTAATTCATTACACGTAGTGTAGCCAGACAGCTGAATGACATGCATTGAAGGAGAACTCTCTATAGAGGAACATGACAGACTGTGTCACTAGCTTCTAATACATGTGTGCTTTGGTGAAGATTGTGTTTCTGATATTTGCGTAAACTGGGATGCCAAGGTCTTATTGCTGTGAGTGGGAGGATGAGATGATCTGATCAGTGTGCCAAGTTCCTGTAACTCATCACTTTCCATTCTCCATGAAGTGGCATTCCCCTACTCCGTCTGCCAAAAGCTGGGTTTTATTTCACAGTCCCAAGGACAGTGTAAAATCTCACTTGCTTATTACCTGCTTGTTAGGCTAACTGCTGCAAAACTATTTCTGATTTGTATTTGGTTTCAACTGGTTAGGTCAGCTATTAACAAACTCTTTCTCACTCTCTTGCTCCCTTCTTATTTTCCTCCCTCCCCCGTCTTCTCCTTTCCACCACCCCACTTTGGCATAGTTCCAGTTGTTAGCAAAAACTGGGTCCTCAGCCATGTACAACAGGCACTGCCTGCAGTGTTTCGTTCTTCTCTCAGAGGGGTTGAAATACGTAGTGACATAGGATGGTCACTATCTTGTGTCAGACTTGCTCAAAAAGGTATGTTAGTATGTTAGACTAACATTAGACGATGTTTTCTGTGACACTGGCACTTAGATTTACATAATATTCACATGCAAGTTTTCATTAAGTTTGGAAAAATCAACATGTATTGCAGGTTGTGCCTGGAACAAGCAGGTGTAATCCTGGGAAGATAAATATAATCCAGTTTCTAGCACTGATTTCTTTAGCATTTTATCAAACTCCCTGTTGTAGCAACAGTCTTATGCTGTTTTTTCCATTCTGCTTAACCAGCAGATGACTCAGTCTACAGACCAAGATAATGTATTACAATTATAGCATTCAAAATGGTTTATGTGTGACTACTCAAAGCTTGTCTTCGTTCTGTTTATTGGCTACTAGCACACTAAGCTAAATGCAAGTTAACAAATTCCTAAAAATACCCCAGGGATGAATCATCCCTTTCAAAAGGGTTCTGGAGAGTGTTTAGCACTGTGATGGTAAGTCACGGGGTAGTAGGGAAGCCAATTTCTGTTACAGAAAGAGACAAGCTTGAGTCAGCCAAATGCTATGTCACAGATTCTGAATGCTTTGCCTGGAAGATGGCTATTACAAGTTAATGTCCTCAAGCTTGGGCAGCTAATAGAGACTGCTAAAGAAAAATTGTCCTGAAGTATCCACATATCTTGCAAACCTGATTTCTGTTACTTTCCTTAAGAATTCAGGAAGTAGGATTTTCTAACTTTTAGAAGAGTTACTTCCAAATCATAAGTAACTCATTGTTTTCAGAAACAATGAAAACGAGTCTGTTCACTTTGAATTTGGGTGCCTTTCAACACTGAAATTTGAAATTCTGTGTTCAAATTCATGGCATTGATATGTGCCTAAACATTCTCTGCTACATGCAGAGTAGGCTGAAACATTTTTTTGAAAGGAAGAGATTCAAGTGCGGTATCTGTTCCTTCAAAAAGCTTTGTGTTTGGTAGTTCCAGAATTAAAGAAAAAGTGCTAGAAACCTAATGTTTAATGAATAATTATAATAATAAAGTCAAAATGAAGTTAACATTGACATTTCAACCTCTGCTCTGTAATAAACACCTAATAAACCATAATAGATCGACTCATCTCTCCAGATGTACTTAATTTAAATTTAGTCCCAGTATTATGACTTTCCACTCTGATTTAATCCAATTGAATATTATTTACTGTAAATTAAAGAGTGAAGAAATGACCAAAAGCTCCATTTACAAAGGTCTTTCTGTTTGCTAAACAACTGTTCTATGTTTGCATTTTGATCTCTGGCAGATGGCATAGGCAAATGTGCTCTGGTGTGGTTTAGGGAGTTATCTTCACTCCTATTCTGTAGTGCTCTTCTGATGGAAGCTGCCATCCCCACATATCAGAGATACCATAAGTGGCCATATGGCTGTATCATGGCCTCACTTTCACTGCATTTTGGGCACCCTGCTCACCCACCTAATTAACACAGATGGCTTGGGCTCATTAGAAGTATTTAGTAGCACCTTTAGATAAATCAGATTTTAGACTGGAAGAATGAGCTCCTGAAAGTATTGCTCGATGTTAACCAAAGAGGGAGATGAAGAGTGATGCCTCTGTTTACGAAAGAGACAACAGTTAGATGTGTGAACCTGAATCCTGGTCTACCTCAGTGCAAAACCAGATAAACGGAAACATTTTGAAAAGTTAACTTTAAACCGTGGCAACTCTTCCAAATTTGCATCTTGACCAGCTCTGAGATATGGCTATGGTCTTCAGATAAATGTGGAAAGACCAGGACAAAATACTTTTTTTAGAAATCCTGAATCAAACAATTGAACATAAAGGAAACACCTCACAGACCAGCCCTAACACATCCCTCTATTCATGCTTTACCTGCTATCTGATACACAACAAAGAGAAAGAATGGCAGACTCTCACTATGGCAAATTAGAATAAAGTTTGTGACCAAGCAAATTAATTAAATGGAATTAAACAAAAAAATGAAAATAAGGACAGTGCAAATGAGATTATGTTTTGTCATCTTGTTCTCTGCCATCATTCTTTGCAACCAAACAAGTTTTAAATTCCTCACAGGTGATCAATGAGATGTGTCACATGAAATGATATGGATTGACATCTTCCCCTTCACAGATAAGGTATCCTGAATCTCTGCTTGGAAACCACTGACTGCTCAGAGAAGGGTAATTCATTTTGTTCCACTGTGAAAGTTCAGCAAATCCTTATTTCTGAATTAAAATCTTTTTTTTTTTTTTTTGTCCACAATTGCATGCTTGCATTTTAATCATACTGTTTGTGCCCTGACTCCTCCCTCTTACAGTCATTCTTTATTAAACAGACTGATGTTTGCTTTAAGATTGTTATCAATCTTTAAAAACATAGCCTATGAAAAAGCTTACTTGTGCTCATATACCTCTCGTCAGAAGGGAAAGTGTTTCCCAAGATGTGCCGCTGCAATTTCTGTAGAGGCTGATCTGGGGAATTGCTAGCTGGAAAGCATTTCTGTGAACAGTAAATGAGGATATCTGTAGATAATCGCCCGTGTTTGAGACTTTCAAACATGCCCCAGCAATGTTTGTGATAGTAAAGCCTCCCACTTGATCCCTACAGAGGTCTGGAGGAAAGGCTGCTGCACTGTAGTAGTGTGTTACATCACTGTGGGTGCCCAGCAAAAGTCCATTGCAAAACCTTGGCTTTTAGGTTGATGTGAGCTGAAAGCTCTTAGCTCTAGTACTTTGTCAGATGATCCATTTGCTGTCCTTCCAAGACTGTACTTTCAAAGAGGTGCTGTAATGCAGCTTCACAAAGTGAGATGCAAAATAAATGAGCCTGCAGGCAGGATGCTACTTAACAACCTTCTGGGAGCTGTTTATCAAAGCCCAGCTCTGCGTTACATCCATCCTCATGTCCATCACTGGCTATAGGAATGGCTCGGGGCACTCACTGGGACCACTGGATGGTTCCAAAATTACCAAATTATCCAAATGCATGAGATGCCAGGAGATAAGTGTTTGAAAACTTTATACTTCAGAGTTTTTCCTCTCACTTTTTTAGAAGTAGAAGAAGGCAGCCAGCAGGCTGAGAAGACCTCTCACAGACTTTAGAACCAAAGAAATCTGTAATCTCCCGTGTCACCTGAAATTTAGCAGGCCCAAAATTGAGAAAGGACTGTGTGGTTATGTGGTAAACACATAAGAATAGGAATAGTAATTAATGAGAAGTTGGATAGAAATAAGAAATCGTTATAAATATTTTATATTTATATAAATATAAGGGCAAGAAAGCCTCTCAAAATCTGGATTGGCCTAGGAAAAAACTTTCTGATGACTTCCTCTTGCCCCCTAATCCTAACTCAAATTCTGCTAAAGAAAGAAAAAAACAGATATTGACATAAATACAAATGTGGGGTTAAAGTACTGCATATACCAAACTGTAAGTGTGCATCTGCACAAGCACAAACACACCTTCAGTCTGAGATTTTATATATTCCTACCTCACATCTGGGAAGAATTTACACTCTACTACTTATGTCTACATTATCTTGTAACATGTTAAGTAAGAACAGAACAACTGCAGAATGGTTTTGCATGCACCTCTAACTTAGGTTTTAGATTTAGCGAGGTGGCAAATTCACAATTTTACACTGCTTTTAACTTCCTTTCTTTTTTTTTTTTTTTTTTCTTTCTTCTTACTAGGGTGTGGTGTTATTAAAACAGTATCCAAACAATAGCAAAACATATATTCTGGATTACATTTATACCCCTGGAAAGAGTTAGTCCTTCAGGAAAAGAGCTTGCAGAATCCAAACACAAATTATTGTCTTAACTTTGTATGGTTTTCTTGATTGCATATGCATTTTTTATAAATAAAGTTGCACGAATAACAGGTTTTTCTGTTTACTGGCAGCTCTAAAAGCAGCCCCAATCAATGAATATACTGGGATCAAAGGACATTTAGTATTGACTAAAAGCAAAACATTTTGTTTTACAAAATGCTGAAATGAAATGTTTTCCTTTTTTTTTTCTGCATTTTTAAGAAGAACAGTTGGCAAAAAGGTGAATTTATTAAGTATTTCAATACAGTTATACATATATATTTTCACATGCAAAGTTCTGCCTGGTGTGGTTTGTACAAATCACAGATTAGGAAATCACAGCCTGTTCAGCAACTGCAGACAAAATTTCAGCATTCATTTGTGTACCAGCATCACTAAAACCTTGTATATGACAAATTATTTTGTTTTGTCCCTTTATTTTTCCTGCTTAAGTTTACTGTTTTTTCTTCATTTTGTTATTTTCATTCTTCTGCTCAGCTTCTGCCCATACCTAGCTAATAGCGAAATCAGATCGTTTATACATTCAAAATCGAAGGAAAAAAAAAACACTTCTATGCTTAAATATTTCTGTCTTTGGTGTGATTGGCACTATTATAGGCTGGATTAGTTTATATTTTTCATAGTCTTCATAAATTAGTCACCTTGTTGACCTCCTAGGACTGGTAATAGCTAAGCAAACAAATGCGAGAGAGAACCTTGCTCTGACTGTTAGACTAAGCAAACATGACAAGGAAATCACTAGGGGAGGCTCATACATATGCGCTGTCAAGGTGCCATCTTGACAAAGTGTCTTTGTCCACTATAGCTGCATGTTTTATACTGTCAGCAAGTTTTAGAAGTGAAATACATGTATTTCATTGTTAGAAGTAAAAGGAAAGCTTTAAAATCCCTCTCCGTAGCCTTTTTCAACAAGGTATTAAGTAAAAATGCTGTTAACGCAAAAAGAGAAAACGTGCAGGGAAAGGTCAGTGTGATAGGTTTAAAGCAGTGCTGCTGATGACTCATTAAAGTTAACTGCAATGATGATTTTAAACAGTGCCTTTGCTTCCACTGGTACCCTGCAGTCTCTCCAGCAAGGAATGAAAGCACTGAGGTCTTGACAGGAGATAAGTGAGTGAATAAAGTTTGCATGTGCTTAAATTCATCCTTCTTCACTGAAACATACAATTACATCCCCTTAATTAAAATTGCCTTGTTGTATTGCCGAGACAGGAGTGTGAATTAGGATTGTGATAGAGACTTAGTTTCAGATGATGATGGTGACCATGGAGGTCTTACCACTGGCAGTGGGTTTCATGGGAACACTTGATGCATGCCTGCCTGATGATTCATTGTAGTGTTTAGAAGTCATTAAAAATTCAGTCTCTTGCAAGTATTTTTATGTGGCAGTATGCTGATTTTGATCACACTGGAAGTGTAATATTCATATCCTTTTCTACAAAAAGGGGAAAATAATCAAGTTGCTGTGCCAACCACCTGTGTATCAGATAGTTACTGACACACTGATAACACTGATGGTGACTGAGGATGCAATACTGGTGGTATAGATTTGCTACAGTTTCAGTTTCAGGTAGCTCTGCAGTCATGCCATTCCTCTACACTTTAAGAAGTATATCTCTACACTTTAAGAAGTATATAAGCAGAAGCTAAACCTTAAGCTAACCAAAGAAGCACAAATTTTAGCACAAGGGATGTGCATGTTCCGTATTTCAGACGAGGAAGGGAGAACCGGCCCAGAACTATTTTCTGCCCTCCTGGAGCCACAAGCTGTTTCCTGCAGGTGCTGCAGGAATATTTTGTCATATATCCCAATACTCAACTGTGAGATGGCAACAAGTTTGCGTATGTAAAGCAGAAAAAAGAAGGGGGGGGGTGGAGGGCAAAAAAATTGTGAACATCTGAGAAAAGGGAGAAATATTACAGAACTTCCCCATCTCTGTCAAACCAAGTAAAATAGTTTGAAAAAAACAAAGCTTTGGTCTGATAATGTGTGATTTTAAATTGTTTGATAGGGAAGGTATTCCTGGAGGAATTTTTAACTTCAAGAGTAATTACCAGCAATGTTTTCACTGCTGATGCCTTTGGGCAGCAATTTGCTTCTGTTTAGTTTTTAGGTACAGTGATGTCAATCAGATCTGTGGCTGTATTCAGAGGCAATTATATCAGCTAAACTAAGGAAAATAGATGATAAAAGGCACATCCTCCCATCCACATATGACAGTCATCTCATCCAGCTGCTCTTTTAGCAACACAAAACTGAAAGAGTTAACAAGAGAGATGAGAGATTTGTTAAGTCTGAAGATGGTAGGGAACAAATCTTTCCTCTATTCTTTCACACATTTTTATTTACAGATGCTGATGGTTCTGTAAATGTTATTTATTTCTTTGCGTAACATTAAGGAATCAGCATAAAGCATTTGTTTGTCAAATTCAGCACAACCTTCCTCCCTCCTTCCTTCTGTGCATTCATCCTGCACCTCATCAAAACTAACTGCAATTTCCACAAGTTTGTTCATGCTCCAAGAAAAGTTTAGGAAGATATGAAATCTGTATGTTGGGGAGGTGGGGAAAAACTTTCTGTTTGCTTTTTTTCCCTTTTGCCAGCTTTGAGTAGTTGGTCTGACTTTGTGTGTGTAGTGATCATAACTGAAACTTAAGTTATTTTGACTAGACCTTAAGGACATATTGTTTTGACTTTTTTGTTGTTGTTGACTGAGTAAATCTCTTAGAAATAGTACTGAAATTACAAATTTAAAGAGAATTTTCTATGGGTATTGTATATATTGATCTAAAATACTTGACAATGTTCCTAAAACTAACTATCTTTCTATCTTAGGTCCTTGAGTAATGTACCATTCATTTCTCTTATTGATAACACCATATGGTCCCACTTACCAGAAAACAGGGAAATAATAATTTTCTAGTTTGTGTCAGGCTATTGATGGGGAGGTAAAGGATCAAACCAGGTTATTGACACACTCTACTCACTAGTCTCAACTGTGGGATCCAGAACTGCATTTCACTCTTGGAAAAGAACACCCATCCTGCCCGCATCCTACCTTCACACAGAGCCAGACTTTTTCCTGTGGGAATGAACAGCCACAGAGACAGGGGCATCTCCACAGCACACAGCACACACACATAGATGTTGCCACAGGAAGTCTGTAACAGAGAAGGACCTTTCCTATATCCAAACAGACTGATCCATCATTCCTCTTAGAACTGCAAAACACTAGTACAAGGAAAGATGAATTTAGGCAAAAATATCTAAAAGCTATTTCAACTACAGTTACTGTAATTATTATATTTTAGCACTGTATTAACACCTAGAGACTCACATTCCATCTTCCAGACGTTGTTCAGACATACAGTGAGTGAACCCAGCCCAGCTCTGAAGTGTTCAGTAAAAAAACAACAACAAAAAAAGAAAAGTAAAATGTTTTCCAGCGTGTTGCAGCAGATAACATGCTAGATTGTACTTATACAGCCGGACAACTTTGCAATGTTTGGCAAGTGACTTTATCACTTTGTGCCTGTTTCCTATTCACAGGTTTGGGTTATGACTATTTTACTCCATGTTGTAGTGTTTTTAAGTCTGCAGGTGCAAGGAGCTATTAAATAAGATAATAATAAAAGGAAATTAGGAAACAGTGCTGGCAAATAAGGCAACATTAAAGAAAACATCTGTAAAAAATCTGGAAATATAAAAGGCCTATCTGTTTCCTTGCCATACTTTCAATTTATTGCTATTTTTTTCAATATATATAAAAGCTGTAAAGAAAAATCTTGTATAATCTACCAAATGAATCATTCATTGCAGAGAGTTCTGGGATAATGTAGGAAAAACAAAGTCAGTGAAGGTGAATTTGGGAAGACAGACAAATAGCAAAATTTCTAATCATATCCACATTATTCCACAGAAAGTATATGACCCTTTCTTTTTTCTCTTTTCTTTCTTTTCTTTTCTCTTTTCTTTTCTCTTTTCTTTTCTTTTCCTTTCTTTTCTTTTCTTTTCTTTTCTTTTCTTTTCTTTTCTTTTCTTTTCTTTTCTTTTCTTTTCTTTTCTTTTCTTTTCTTTTCTTCTCTCTTGCCTTGCCACAGCCTTTATCTAGACACTTTTCTAGTTTTTTTTCTAGTTTTTTCTAGCTTTTCTTCATTCTGTACTACAGATCTGATTCCTGAAAGTCACCCAAATAAAACTTTTATTTATACTGGACTTGAACTTCTTCCTTATTCTGCCAGAAAACTTCAGGGTGAAAAAATCTGAGAAAAGATTAAAGATAACATTAGAGTGTTCCAACTTCAGGAAGTGAAATAGCTTTTATGTAATGAAATCAGAATATCTTAAAACTGTTGGCTTCTTTTGCAGATGCCCTCTCCTTTTTATCCTTTAAAAAAGAGTGAAAATATCTTCTTTATATGTAGAGAAGGCAGGAAAGCTGCAATTTTCTACATATGCTTAAATTCACAAGTAGGTCTGCAAAGAAATCTGAAAATGAATGGAAAAATAGAACAGTCACAGGATAAGTATCGTGTCTCATGGAAGCACAGAGTAACCAATGAACATTATGGGAGTATTACTCTGTGCTTAGTTTTGGATGACTGATAGCATTGCAGCCATTGGATTTTTTTTTTTTTTTTTAGCAAATAGGACAAGATATGAAGCCTGCAAACTCCCTTCCTGTGTCTGCATAATGGATTGGGCAGGGCCTGGGGTCACACCAGGTGCTGCAGGGAAGGCAGAGCGGAGGTCCTGGTCTGGGACATACATAGCACCAGACAACTGAAATGTGCTAGCTCAGATTGAAGACTGGGCTTCAGCATTAGCACAACTCTGTGCACTAGTTAACAACTCTCCAGGGGCTACTGCAGGCTTCAGACTGCTGGGCTGTGTGTGGCACTCTCATGGTCCTTCTCAACTGCAGTTCAGAGTCAGCACCCAGAGAAAGTGCAGAACACTATTCCCAGTCTCCAGCTGCTGCTCAACATTGTCATTTACAATTGGCTGTTCCAGGATCACTGCAGCCTACAGAGATGGAGACTTTACATTCAGCAGAGAGCTCCTCCAGCTGCAGTGCTGCAGCCCAGATTCTATCATCAGGCCTGAGATACGAATGACAAGATTCTGGGAGAGGATCTTCCACTAGCCTTAAGTCCACCTTATGTTAATACAATTATTTTCAGTGCCAGGTTAGACTTACTCAGTAGCAGGTAAGGAATATCTGCAGTGTGCTCCACTGCACAGTGTAAATAAAGCCATTGTGTCTCTAATCCTCCCTCTGTTCCTTCTCTTTATGAACACTGAAACAAAAGGTTCGGCAATCATATGGAGAGATTCAAAATGGAGTGACAATAATCCTGTTAAAGTGCAGCAAGCCATGCAATACTTTTGTAAGTAGAAAGGCAAATAACGCTGGCATGCCACAGATTCCCACTGATGGGTGGGCTCAGGTGGAAGCACTTTTGCCAGGGGGTTACCTGAAAGTCCCTACTCCAGTTTTAAACAACACCATGTACACAGAGAACTTCCATGCTTGTTTAAATAGAATTAAGTGCAGATCAACTTGCAGGGTCATAACTTCAGTGAATAAATCTCTGGATATAAATACTTGATATACTTGAATATAAATATTACTTAAAATAGCAACTATATAGAAAGCTTAGTGCAATACATTAATTTTTCTTGAAGGATTTCTGGTTACATTTCCAAATTGAATGGATACAGTCTCACCACACTCTGTGAGCATCATGATTCCCCCTTGAATAGATTGAGAAGCTGACAATGAGAAAAAAGAAATGAATAATTTGTTTCAGATCATGCAGATTTTTTTTAACAAAGACATGATTGTTTGGTTTTATGATATTATAGCAAAACCAGACAGCAGCCAGCCGCTGCCCTTTGAGTTGTTCTGAAAGTCATTCTTTGAGTCATTTGCATTTTCAGTCTGATTAAACATATGTTAAACTGTATTGCCCATCTACAAATCAAATCCAAGGCACTGAAATGTGCTATATTAATTTTTAATACAACTACACAGACTACTCTGATTTTACACCCTGGATAAATTGATGCATGTCTTGGCCTCAAGTGAGTTTGAATTTTTATAGGAAAAGTAATATACTGTGTTTGTTCCCTGTCCCCAAGAATAACAGTTTTCATCATCAGTCTCCTTAAACAGCCAGAAGGTACAGCTGTACTTTTCTGTCCTATCTTATATAACCTCACCTCTTAAAAACCTGTGGCAGTAGATCTCTGACTAGTTTAAACATTTCTCAATTACATTGTGAAGCTGAACAGCTCATTCATACCTATTCATATCCATCTGTATTTCTTCATCATTCAACATTTAATAGGTGGTTTCTGAGTTAATCCCCCATGTTCTTTTGTTTCCAGTTGTGAATATTCATTTGGCTTAAGAAAGAGACAAATGTGGATTATTCTTTGAGTGGTGCCTCAAGGTTAAATTGGTTGGGAAAATAAAAGATTCCAAAAACCAAACAAACAAAAAAGTGCTATCCCAAACTTTGGCTTGCATAAACTTGTCTTTTAGAGGTGCTATAAATACAAAGCACTATCCATGGGGGATTATGCAGATCTTATGGTGTGGTAGTTCCTCTTCCTCCTCTGTGCTTTTTCATTTTCATAAAGAGCCAAGAGCTCTTTTTCTTGTAAGATGAGAAAAAAATACAGCTAACATGTTGACTCTGGAGTGATCACAACAGGAGTTCCTAGTTAATATCCTACCAAGATGAGAAAAAGCAGTTTACACTTTCTAGAACTACTTTTTCTTCAGAAACAGACTGCCTTCAAAATCAAATGACCTCAGCTGCAGCAGTTCACACACAGTTTACCCTCTGAAGGCTATCTTAGCCAATAGGAGTCTAAAATGTTTTGTTGATGTTGTTGTTTTGAATAACTTCTGGAAGACTTCATCAGCTCTGAAGGTTGATGCACCCCTGCTAAATGGCAAAGAAGATCAATCTGAAGACTTTTTTCATACATATGCATCTTGTCTCTACAGAAAAGAGACTTAAAACCTGGAGGTTGGGTTCTCCTTCCATTGTGGCAGGCAGTTTCTTTTTATCAACAAATGAACACATTCTTGCTAAAGCTTCAGGTGGAACCAAGAAGGACAAGTCCTGCTTTGTATCTCCTCAGTGTTTCAGCTCCACTTTAATATTCCTTTAGATGATACCAATGAAGCTTTAATGTGACACTATATCATTCCTTGTTGATGCAACATGTAGATAAGGTTTAGACAAGGCCAAAAACAGTTAAATGCTAAATATGTTAGTCAGAGACATGGAGGGCAAGAAATTGCTCAGCTCTGTGTACATTGTCCATTCTCTGAGACCACACTTGATGAAGCATTATAAAACACACCGTAAGGGAGAATTTTGTTTCAGGGCCAGTCTTTTGCTTACTGTGCCTTTTTATTAAGAAGGGAGAGATGGAACATTACTTTTCACACATAAGTTAGAGTGAAAAAGATCAAGAAGTCTTTCATCTAATGCTTCTTACTGTTAGTTTTTTTAATTCATCATCTATTTTTTGTGGCACTCAATTTTCCCAAACACATGAAGGAGAAGAACACTCGGGCAGTATCAAAGTCACTGACTTTTTCTTATCTTTCTGCGTTTCATTCTGCTTTCTCTGGTTTTAATCCCTGTGGGGGAGGTGGAGGGTGGGGTGTGGGGAACTGGGGAAGCTGTACTCAGAGCACTAGTAGGAATAGAGAATGGAGGCAAATCTTACCTTGTCCTATTCCTATGAAGATTGTTTACAAAGTCTATTTCCAAGAGTCCTATGTAGCCTGTTTGCTTGAAAGGATATATTATTCATATCCTGATAGTCTTGTGGTATGTGCTGTTGGATATTGAAGAGGGATTATTTTATGGCTCAATAAGGAAAATTCATTACTTTTAAGGCATTTTGTTAGTTGACCGTCCTGCCTCCATCTCCCTACCTGCCTCTTCTACTTGGAAGTGTAGTGAAGACTACAGACATCTGAAAGCTTCATGCAAAGGCAAGCAAAACAGCTTTCTCACTTCTGCTAGGAAAGTCCCAAACAGTTACAAATGATCCAATGAGGTATTAACCTGGACTTCAGGATAATTTTCTGGAACTCAGCTATAGTGACATTCCCTGTGTGGGGAAGCACCAAGGGATGGTGTATACCATTAAACATCTGTGGCTGATGACCTTCTTCATCATCATGCAAATTTTTGGAAGGGTTTTCTTAAGAATAGCTCTAACTTGGTCCCATAGACCAAACGCCTGCCACTGTTTGGAGCAAATCAGGTACACACGTGGACCATATCTTCTCATTTAGTTTTATATGCAAGGAATCCAATTTAAACACCTGGAGATTGCTCTGTAGTGTGTACCAATGTGAGACAAGAGAATATGGCAGATATTTGCTTCAACAAGGCTTCTCCAGATCTGAATTGAAATGCCAGTGGACAGACGTCCATAGACACGAGTCCATGAATCCAAGTCAGGCAAAAGCTGCTAGTACTTGAGATGTAGTTACAGTGCACAATAAAATTAAAACCTGAAACTGAGTATTGAAGTCAATAAAAGCTAAATGAGTAATCTGATGCTCAGTTCTACTTCAGTTATTCTTGCATACTGTGCTGTGCTGTGTTCATTTCTGCTGATCTCTTCAAAGCCTTATCCTCTCCCTCTTGATGCCAGTGGGCAATTTAAGATAGAACTGGGTCTGAGAAGGTCTTTGTGTATATTTTCCATGATGTAAAGCACCAGTCCTGTGGAAATCCTTTCATACCATTAGAAGAGGGTATTTCCACATGAGAGAAATGGGAGAAATATGAAGATGATCCATCATTCAGCAGATCCTGTTCTTTAACATCTATGTGCAAACAGTCCAGAAAATATTTACTACTTCTTCAGCCACACTGTCTTTCCCATAGGTTTTTTAGGACTTTCCTGTCTCTTACTATGCGAAAATATCAAGCCAGTCTCAGCCAAGACAGAAGCCTGAAGTACTTTATAGCTTGGGTGCTTCAGCAATGAATGAAAACAACTCATGGTGTCATGCCTAACTTATAGCCAGAATGGGTTCAGAGGCAAAAAGAATCGGTCCCCTGAGCTCCAGGCTGTCACACTTCTGAGCTGGTCACTATGGAGCTAATTTAGATAAACTACACAAATCACAGCTACTTCTGAGACTAAGTTAAAAACATGTAAATTCACCTGTAGATCTGTGTAATCACTCTATCAGTACAAAATAAATCATTAGAAAAAATCACTGTGACTCAGTGTGGTGGTTTTACCCTGCTGGGCAGCTGAACTCCACCACAACTGCTCTCTCTCTCTCTCCCTCCTCAAAGGGAAAGTGGAGAAAATATGATGGAAAGGGCTCAAGGGTTGAGATAAGGAAAGGGAGATCACCCACCAATTACTGTCACGGGCAAAACAGACTCAGCATAGGGAGATTAATATAATTTATTACCTAATTACTAGTGTACTAAAGGAGTGAGAAACAACAAGCAAACTAAAAACACCTTCCCCCATCCATCCCCTTCTACCTCCTCCCCCCAAGCAGCACAGGGAAACAGGGAATGGGGGCTGCGGTCAGTCCCTAACGCTGCGTCTCCGCCGCTCCTTCATGGTCCCTCTCTGCCCCTGCTCCACGTGGGGTCCCTCCCACNCCACGGGCTGCAGCTCCGGCCTGGGGCCTGCTCTTGCGGGGACTCCCATGGGCCGCAGCCTCCTTCAGGCCACATCCACCTGCTCCACCATGGGCTCCTCCAGGGGCTGCAGCATGGAGATCTGCTCCGTGTGGTACCCATGGGCTGCAGGGGGACGGCCTGCTCCTCCATGGGCCTCTCCATGGGCCGCAGGGGAACTTCTGCTGCGGCGCCTGGAGCCCCTCCTGCCCTCCTTCTGCACTGACCTTGGTGCCTGCAGGGCTGTTTCTCATTCCTCTCTCTCCCAGCTGCTGTTGCCAAGCATTTTTTTCCCTTTCTTAAATCTGCTGTCACAGAGGCGCAACCAGCGCCGCTCACTGGCTCGGGCCAGGCCAGTGGCGGGTCCCTTTCGGAGCCGGCTGAAACTGGCTGTTATCTAACACGGGGCAGCTGTTGGGCTCTTCTCACAGAGGTCAGCCCTGCAGCCCCCCTGCTACCAAACCCGTGCCACATAAACTCAGTACACTCAGAGAATCAGAGACAGTATCTACCCATAAAGCTTATATAGGGAAATATAAGCATTGCCTGTCTTACCAAATGGGATTCTTTTCTTCCTTTCTTAAAAGTGACTTTAAGATTCTCCCCCTACATTTGAAAACCTAAGCAACCTTGCTCTCTTGGCAAAATTTAATTGACTTGATCTAGGCATGGATGTATAGTTAACACTGCAACAAAAATCCTTCCTTTCCGATAAGCATTTGAAATATTGAAGAATGATATAATGTCAACAAATTGAAGTTCCCTTCAAGTTGCTGTAGCTTTTATGAATCTGAATGAAGCACTTCTCAGGTCTCTGAGACTTGTATCTGAAACTGTAATATATGTTCTACTTTCAATGTGACCTTTAAGGTTTTATTTTTTTGATAGGTTGCTGTTCACAGCAGGTAAAACTGGCAGGAGGAGATTTCTTTATGGCAGAATAAAAATGTGTTTACCTAAGGAAAAAGCAATATGGAGTGTAGACCTTTATTTCTTTTAAAATGACAGGAAATCAGAAAAGACTCCTAAAAGAGCCTTTGAGGATCTTGGATCACAACCTGTAACAGAACTCATCAATGTTTGGGAATAATTTCCTCATTTTATTCTCTGAGAGATCTTTATTAATTTAAATTTATCCTTTAGAAAAGGTGTTAAGTTCAGGCTTGTTGAAACTATTACCATTTTCTTCAGTAGTAGCAATGGACTAGCAGTTCCATTTTATTTAAACAGAAACTAATATACTGTGGGTCTTTGTCTCCTTGAACTGGCTGGAAAAATTCAATAGGTGAGAAGATTACAAGCCAAAAAAAAAAAAAAAAAAAAGGTGCTATGCAGCTGTTCTGTATTATACATTTAACACAGACACATAAGCTGTGTTTTTGGAGATCCTTGTTCATCTTTGCTCATCTGTAAGAGCAATTATGGCAGACAAAAAATAATGAAGAAGCAACAGGTAATATGGTTTAGCATTGGACTGTTCATTTCATCTTTATTTTGGTCAAAGAGGACTAGTAGTAACACCTATTAGGTCCTTTTGTAACCACATGTCACCATCTTAGTGGGAATTATAGAGTTCCCATGTGTCTTATTTTGAGAAAAAAGCTTCTGGGACTGAGATAAGAGATAGATGATTTCTTAGAATTCTTGATGCCTGTGACACTGGCAAGGTTTAGGCAAAAGTAGCCAGGGTTCAGCTCTCACATGGAGTTTGCCATCTAAACTGGTGTGGTCAATAATGTGCTGAGGAAGACTCAGAAGATGCAAGCCTCATTGCCAAATCTGTCTTTGTTTCTCTGCATGACTTTTCCCACAGTTTACTTCTTTGCCACTTCTTTGCCATTAAAACATAAATAATGATTCACTATCTCCTATGTTTTGAAGTCTGTCTGTAATAATAGGTTCATTAGTAATGAATAGATTTCAAATGCTGCATTTTAATTACAGTCTATACTGATCTTAAGTTACCTATATATTTCACCACCCACCTGATAGGGGGCGTTGCTAACTATCTGCACTACTGTGTGCATGTTTTCTGTTTAGACTGAAATGAACAACACAGGAGAGAGCACTTCAGTACTGTATCCATCAAGAAGAGGGTCACAAGCAGCAACGTCAAGTTTGCATTCATGGAAAATTGCAACCCCAATTGCAATTGGGTATTCAGAGCCACCATTTGTTAAATTCTAAACAAATAGAATTAGTGAGGTCACAGAGAGAAAAAATAATGTGCAGCTCATAATTCAGCCCAAAGTTCATATGAAAACAGACAAGAGAGATTTATTGTGGCTTTTCAAAAACTCATATGACAGCCAGTTGATGGTATTTTTTAGAATTATACCTATTATCTATGGAAATCCACAAAATACAACTTTCAGTAAATGAGCTTGAAATACCTCACACTCAGCAGTTAAAGAGTAACTGCCAAAGTAGTTATTTAAAGTTACTTGAAAACACAGTGTGTGTGGATAAATACACCAAGATGATGTAGAGTTTTAATATTCCCTGTTCTACACTTTTGTGTCTGCTTTAATTTACTGTCTTAATTCAGCTATGTTAAATCAGTGAACTATATCATAGGAGCTTTTAAAATATAGCTTGTAAGTTTGCAGAGTACTGTATCCTGTTTACAGCTTTCCTAACAAATTTCCAGGAAAATCTCAAATTACAATGACTTTGTGGAAATTCAGCTGTCTCTATTTCCACTGTTCTATAAAGTTTCCAAGCAAATATTCCTACTATGTCTAAATTTTGCACATCTTACTTTTTCTTTATTTGACAGAAAATGCGTTATCTTTCTATTCATTCCATTCATAGTGTATAGCAATTTGTTAATTAACAAGTAACAGACACACACCAAAAAAAAAGTCTCTGACATGAAAGAAGAATGAATTTCAATTCATCTTAATAAATAAATGGAAGTAGTACAATGAATGACAAAACTTCAGTAGTGCTAAGAGACTTTGGGGGTTTGGTCCTACACAGAACATTGCAGTGAAATGCTTGGACTACTAATGCTCACTGAATTCAGACATAAGCCTTCATATCCTCTGTATTGAGGGGTAACTATGAAATCAATATCCACTACAGTTAACATTCAGGTAAAGTAATTTTGGTTTCATCATAGAAACCATTGATAAAACCTGTGGAGGTTTTATACAGAAATAGTATCACTATTTAAAAGTAATATATAGAGAAGCATAAATGGACTGAAAGCTTCATCCCTAGAGAAATTTAAAATCCAACTGCAAGCATGAGGAATATTCCATAGCGGGGAGATGTACTGGATGTACAGGATGCAAATATACTTTGTAGCTTCACAGTGGGCAGTGCCACTTACCTTGATGTTCACTTTACAAACTTCTCAAGTGAAAATGGTGTTGCGTACACAGAGACTCTGGAAGGTATATGCAAACCTTGATTTAAATCATCCAATCATCCATGAGAGTTGTTTCCAAAAATGTTGGTTTCTTCATGAATAGAGATGGTGGGAGAATACATGGGAATGTGAGATATCACAGCAAGTTCAAATCTGAAATTATCTCACCCACATTTTCTTATTCCAAAATTGCTGACAGCCAAGAAGCCTGACAGGGGTTTGTTATATTCACTGTGTAAATTTTAAATGTTCTGCATTGCATAACATAAGTCTCCACATGTCATAACAACTAGTATTAAATGCTTTTTCTGAGAACCTCTTAAAGATGTAGCTGCCTGCATCTTCCTTTGTGAGCTAATAATAATAATAATAGCAGTTAGCAATCAATAAGGCAGATAATTTTAGTACATCTAAACACGTATAAATTTCTCAATAATTTATCTGCAACATATGAATATTGTTAAGGTTCACACTGCTATTTTATAGGCCCGTCTTCTTTCACAACTACTGTTGTCAGATAATGACAAATCCATTGGTTCTGGTTGTATCACACTCTGATGCTCAGCCATCTCAATCTGCTATGGTTGATGTGTGAGCCCTTCCAGGAGGGGTAGTGGTGGGGAATAAGACAAAATAAAATAAGTTAAAACCAAGCAACTTGTTTATCTCCTTTTTCTTGTAGATGTGCTCCGGAAGACTGTCACACATTTGCCCATTGTGTGTGTCTGAAGTGATATTCTCACTTGACTAGAGTCATCTTAGGATACCAATGTTTTTTGAAATATCACTGTTCACCGAAGACATGCATGCTAATATTTCCCCTGGATAGCTTACTCCTAGGACCCCTCATTAAACAGATTGCTTTACGTTGCCTTATCTTTTCATAAATCTCAAAGTTCCCAGAAGACATAACATCAATTTCTAAGACTTTTGGTCTTCTGTTTTTCCAGGTTTAGACTGAACAAAATACCAACTGATCTCAATTCTGGATTAATTGGTTCTGTTTTCTAATTTATGACCATTAACTATGGTTCAGTGTTTGACTTTGAACCTGTTGACAAGGCATTTGTTTAACATTATTTTTTATTGAGTAGACATACTGGTGACTTGAGGTGATGATACATCAAAGCCTCTGCTTCCCTGAAAACTTCTTAAATTGTATTTTCCCATCAGACATTATAATTTCAGTTATGTCATATCAAATGAAAAAGGCTTCTATACCATATTCAGGGTGTTCTTGTGGAATTTTGCAGTAAGACTCAGAAGAATAATTATGGCTAACTTAAAAGTAGTTTTTCTGTTTATATTTTTGTGTTGAGTTTTGTTCCAATGAAGTAAAACCTAGGCTTATGTTGCTCCAGGTAGCCACTTTTCCAGTGTAAGAATCTGAGCTTGTGTTATAGGCACACCTTAACCACTTATTAAGTCTGTTGTGCTGTTTGCTTGAACCTGTTTTAAGAATTCAGCTCATTTTTTAAAATGATCAGTCACTTTTACATATTTCCTGTAAGATCTAGAGATGATCACTATAAGACCTTTGATGTAAACCTCATTTAATTATGAGGGCTGTCCTTTAATCTTATGATAGTGCTATATATATGCTTTTGTTGCAGTTCCCTAAAACCCTTATTTCCCCCCACCATCCTTTATCTTGATCCTTAGTTCTAACAAACACAGGTTATGTTTTGGGGCCAGGCATTTTAGAACAAATCTGTTAATGTATACTGCCTCACCATCACTTTAAGTAGTGCTTTACCAGGTGTCCTACCAACCTTCCTAGGTTTATTATTTATTTTCAAATTATCCAATTGTATCTGAATAAAGGGTGCTCTCTGAGGAAACCATGAAATATGGAAGGGTTTTCAGGCAATTATAAACTGTTTTACCTAGCAACAGATTTTCATAAGTCATATAATTTTTATAACATGTGATAAGTTCGGAGCCTTGTCTACTCTCTCAGCATACTGATAAATCATATCCAAAATCTTTCCGAAAGATTATGGATATAATTCTGCTAGCAGAAAAGCATACTAACGATGATGTAGTGCTGGTCGTTAATTGCTTAACTGGTGAGAGGCAGATTGGCTGCTGGTATCAACTTTGCGCTTGTGTTTTCTATTTCTTATCCCCTGGCTACTATAAGTAAAGCATATGAATTGTCCTTGGACAAGAGACCAAACTTCCTGTTGACAGCTCAAGACTTACCATCAAGTTGCTGAGTCATGCTCCACATGCCTGCACTCTCCTTGCTGCATGACCCAGGTTCAACACCAAGATAGAGAGGTAGGATATCTTTTGCTTTTTCATAGTCTGATAGCTCAAGATTTCTGCTGGGAGATGTAGAGATCTGGGATGTGGGAGGTACAAGCTCAGCTCCTTCTCTGGTTGAAGCAGAGCTATTACACATGATTGTCCCACATGCCTTAACCTATAGTCCAAAACCAAGTAGGTAGTGCAGCCTTATTATCTAGTCTTCTCTGACTCAAACTGAGTGGTGTCTTTGCATTTTAGGCATGTATTAAATACATCTACTAAATCAGGGACTGCAGGAATATGATTCATTCTTACCCCATGAAGTCATTAGTTTGTGGTCAACGGTTCTATGTCTGGGTGGAGGCCGGTCACAAGTGGTGTCCCTCAGGGGTCGGTCTTGGGACCAGTGCTCTTCAACATCTTTATCAATGACACAGATGACGGAATCGAGTGCACCCTCAGCAAGTTTACAGATGACACCAAGCTGAGCGGTGCAGTCGATACAATAGAGGGAAGGGATGCCATCCAGAGGGACCTGGACAGGCTGGAGAAGTGGGCCCGTGAGAACCTAATGAGGTTCAACAAGGCCAAGTGCAAGGTGTTGCACTTGGGCTGGGGCAATCCCAGGTACTTATACAGACTGGGAGAAGAAGAATTTGAGAGCAGCCCTGCGGAGAAGGACTTGGGGGTCCTGCTGGATGAGAAGCTGGACATGAGCCGGCAGTGTGCACTTGCATCCCGGAAGGCCAACTATGTCCTGGGCTGCATTAAAAAAGGGGTGGCCAGCAGGGAGAGGGAGGTGATTGTCCCCCTCTACTCTGCTCTGGTGAGACCCCACCTGGAATACTGCGTGCAGGCCTGGGGCCCCCAGCACAAGAAGGATGTGGAGCTCTTGGAACGGGTCCAGAGGAGGGCCAC
>VXAA01001880.1:145055-176680 GCA_013399115.1 Anseranas semipalmata
AAAAAAAAAAAAAAAAAAGGTAAAATCCGGTACTAATACATAGTTTGTAACAAGGAAAATATATATTTACATGCATATTTATATGTGTATGTTTATATGTATATTTATGTAAACAGAATAGATCCTTTGAGTGGGAATCAGGTTCTGAGTGCTAGAATGGCATTTGTTTATACTGTTGCAGTCAAACAATTTAGAATCGATAAAATAATTAATGAGGAAAAAAATTCTGCAAAAAGTCCTTTTGCACTACAATGTGTGCACGGTGTATATCAAAAACTCCCTCAACACAAGCAGTGGGTATTCAGTTTATATTTAATAATAATAATTAAAAAAAAAAAGAAAGAAAGAAAAAAATCTTAGAAAAATGCTATGCTAGTAGCTCTTTAAAAGCAGTGTTGCATGTGTTAAGTCAGTCCTGTCTTCAAGTTCCTGCTTCACAGAAAATAAGGGAAAAATATTTCATGAGTTCAGTCTTTGGTTTAGTATAACCTAACCTTTTCAGATACTCCCCTGAAATCAGTAGCACTTATTTGGCTGTACACACAAGCAATGTTCGAATATATTACAGGCAGAAAGAAAAGTGCTGAAGGGGAATAAACTACACATTAAACTGAAGGAAAAATCTTTCATAAACATAAAGTTGTGTTTCCAAAATAAATTTTATTATTTGAATACTATCTTCAATCAATGATTACCTTTACATTCATAAAGGTGTTCGCCAAGCCCCTTAGAGAGGCTTTTATAATGTGAAAGACATCTTTTAGTTACCTTTAAATATTTCTGGGGAGTTTCTAGTGTTCAGTTGGGGTTTTGAGGTAATCTCAAGCAGGTAAGAGGTTAAATTTAAACTCCTGTTTGTTAAGTTGCCCATTTTAGATTCTTCAGCCTTTCCTAGGTCAGCACTTCTAAATGGGCCTGATCAGTCAGGCTCCATCCTTTCAAGAGCGATTTCCACTGTGTGTGAACAGCAGACAACCTGATATACTCATTCTTTGCTTAGCTTTTAGCTCAAAATTGAATCTTGAACATCTAGAATTCATGTACGTACAATCATATATCAATTAAAGCTATGTACCATTCTTTTGGAAATGCTTTAGATTTCCTACATCTTTTCACTCTATCAACATTTCATTGAGCAAGCACTGAAAACCTCTTTTTTCTATATTTCTGTCATTGCCCATTTTATTTATTAAGTGCATCCACCCAATTAACTGAAACTAAAATAATCCAAAATACAACACTACCATATTCTGTGTTACATAAGTTCTTCATAAGCAATTACAGTGGACAGACAGTTGAATAGGTAAACAAATCCCTGTCAGCAAGTGAAAGAAAACATCTACTGCTTTTCCTTGATGGACTGATTCTGAAAACATGAACAGAAAAGCTTAGATAGGAGTTTGGAAGTAAGGAACTCCAGAGCTAATGTTTGAATCAGTTGACTGATTTGCTATAAAATGAGATGCCAGAATATCTTTCCTGGATAAATAATGCAGTAACAAGTAAAGGTAAACCTAATATATATTTTTTATTTATTTATGTTAACAATATCTGTCAGCAGAAGACAGTGAAAAAAAATGAAAAATGTGCAAGTAATTATTTACATTAAGACAATAAAATATGGAGTCTAACTTCAATCTCACCACCAAATTGTCTCTATTTGTAGCTAATTGTATACTAATGAGGGATGTTCTGAGACACTGAAGTTCATCTGTGACATTTACTATTAGATAAAGTTTACCTATAAAGTAGCACTACATCTTGGTCGTTTTGAGGCACTTATGAATGACAGCACCAGAGCTAAAGTCACTTCTCTAAAAACCAAACTGTATAGCTGAAACTATTAGGGCCAGGAGAGAACACAGAGATGAACAACCAGGGAAAGATTCATTTGCCCTGGTGCCAGCATCTGAGCTCCTCCATTTATGTTCAGTGCGGGGTTCAGAGGATGCCTCATCTTGCCTGGTGAGATGGTCCTGGCTGGGGGTGACTGTGAGGTCCTGGCTGGGAATGGCGACACTGTGCCACTTGTTCCATCCGATAGCTGGAGGACAGCCTGGCTGGGGTATTGCTTATGATTTTTTTTTCTAAAAAATAAAATGCTCTTTGGCTCACAGCTAATACTTAGAGTTTCCCAGGGTTTCTAAAATGATAAGAAAGTTGAAAGATGTTAGTGTCAGCTTGGAGAAAATACAATTAACTCAGTGCTTTCCTTCAGCCATTTCTTTTTGAAGTTTTTTGCAGAAAATGCTCAGCAATTTGCTTTCCCTTTTAACATCAATAACCCAGCTCAGAGGAGGACTTTGTTTAAATAGTTTTCTGTTGTCTGCAAACAAATCAAAGGAAAATAAAGTTAATTAACTATATGAAAATACGGCTGAGAAAATGGGGGGGATTATTTAGTGTTGGCTCTGAAGCGTTGATTGCATTTAGATATTTGAGCGAGGCCTCTCTAACCCAGAAAGCTGACACCGTGACTTACTGCGACAGCCACTAGTTACATGGGCAAGCCTCAGGCTGAGCCTGAATGACACAGCAGGCCCAAAATAAACTGTAACCTTCTCCCATGCAGCACATACCTTTCAGTTTGGGTTACATGAAAAGCAGTGCTCGCGGACTCGCTTCAGCTTTTCCTGTAAAGAATAAGGTGTGGAGGAGGACAATCAAATTTCACCCTTTCTAAAAATTAAGCCTGTGACTCAAACTCTAGGTTATCTGGATCTGGCTGGATTGGTGCTTCTTGGGAAGTATGAAAGTTGCACTGACTGCCAACGTAGCTTTATTAAACAAAAGGGTCTTCCAGTCCTTTCTAAGAAGGAGCAGGGTTTTACAAAACATTTTAATTTTCTTTGCATAAACAGATCACATGCATTTTGCCCCATCCTATATAGCTAAGAGAAATTGTATACACACTGCATGTACACACTGCATTCTCTTTATTTACCATGTTGTACACAAACAGTACTTTGAGGTGACGTGTTGAGTCTGAAAATCTATGTGTTCACGCTGCCCAGCTGGTGGGATGTTTGGATACTTCTTTTTTTTTTTTTTTTTCCAAGGAAAAAAAGAGCTCACATAAAATTAAAAAAAAAAAAAAAAAAAAAAAAAAAAAAGACTGTTATTAGACTGTTACTATATCCTTGTTTGTTAGTTAAACAAACAAACAAACACAAAATAGGCACCATTTGTTTTTTATAATATGCATGTTTGGGTTGTTTGCTGGAATAGTTAGTAATGATATGTAATCCTCAGTTGTAACTGTAATATAACCATGGTAACCTGATAATAAGCAATGGTATGATTTTGAAGGAATTGACTTCTGCAACATGTAAGGATGTTATTCTAATGTATTAAACTATGTATTTAAGAAATACTTAGTCAATAATTACATAAGTGAGCAAAAGTAAGTTTTGTAGCTTTTGCTAAAGTGATGTTTCTGGACACAGTGCTGTATGTGTTTGTCAGGCCAAAGTAAAAAACATCTTTGATTTCAGCAGAAAAGAATGTTAACTGCTTATTAATATCTATTTAAGCAAGTCTGTGGCTTTTTGTGATATAAGTGCAGCTAATCAGAAAGGAACTTAGAAAGGGTAACAAGTGGACCCTCTCTAATCATAATTTGGTCTGTCTGTATGGGAATGCAGTATTTATCTGTACAGTGCCTGAAGTTTCTTTTTCTTTTTCTTTTTCTTTTTCTTTTTCTTTTTCTTTTTCTTTTTCTTTCTCTTTTTCTTTCTCTTTCTCTTTCTCTTTCTCTTTTCCTTTTCCTTTTCCTTTTCCTTTTCCTTTTCCTTTTCCTTTTCCTTTTCCTTTTCCTTTTTCTTTTCTTTTTTCTTTTCCTTTTTCTTTTGTTTTCATTTGTTTTTCTCTTTTTACTCATCCATATATAGCTGGGAAATGAACAATCATGTCTTTAACCACTGAGGGCTGTATGATCCTTACCCACTGCTGGTAAGCAAGGAAATTTACCCCAGGTGCAGCTCCAGACATCTGCTCTGCCAATGCCTCCTTACTGGTACAGTACTGCATTGTATAGCAAGTGTAAAACTGGCAATGTGCAGCTGTTCTGCAAGAGATCAACACTATGGGTGTGGGTTGTGTGGCAAAACCAAATTACAACCTTGGAAACACAACGAAACTGGGAACAGAACGTCTGCAGAAAAGTGTGTGTGCTGTCTTGGCTGTCTTTTCACTGTACACAGGCTGGCAAATCTCCTCAACAGAGTTAACTTCAGCTGGAAGAACGCCTTAAAAGAAAAAAAAAAAAAGATAGTATTTTTTACTGAGAGGATTGATTTATAACTGCTGGTTGAAGAGGCATCTGCCAGTTGTTATCTCTATAATGTTCATGTTTGCAATGTAACATGACTGATTCTGGAGAAGGGAAAGCTTGTGTGTCCACTGAATGCAGACATAATCCAGACCAACCCTGCTGTCTCTTGGTCCCAGAGATTGGCCTGATTTATGACATTAAGCTTGGTTTAAGACTGGGAATCTCTCAAGATTAAGGTTGTAAAGTTTGCATGTACTAATCTTTGTAGAAAATTGTTTGATTCCAAGTTCAGACAGAAATTTTCATTGGGATGCGGGCAGAGAGCTGGGGGTTGTTATTTTTCATGTTTCTTTTTCAGGTCAACTGACAATATAAGTTTCAACATCAGCAGTAATCTTTCCTGAAATCTCAAATCAGATAAAGAAAGTTTAGCATTTATACCATAATCTCTAGAATCTCACAGTTTTTCAATTCTGAAATCCTGTTGAAAAAGCAGTGTAGATATGGATTCCATGTTATATCCATCCTACACAAAGGGGGTAAGACTGATTTAATTGTTTAAAATATAGTCTCTGACAGAGGTTCACCAAGTCATTGATCTTAAGATCATTGCTTCTACAAGAATTTTGTCTCATGATTTTGGAAAGATGTGCTCAGAATCTATGATTAAAATTAAACTGAAAATAATACCACCCTCATCACAACATTCTCTAAGCATGTAGTCAGGACTGATTCAGATGAGAAAATCCACCTAGTGAATCATCAGACTTTTTTCCTGCAGTGCTTAGGCAGACCATGCTGGCTTTATTTCCTAATTTTTCTACAAAATAATTCTTCTGCATATGAGACAGACTGGGTAATAACTCAGTGTTGGGATTTGTTTTATGAAATCTGATCTGGTCACTACGGATTTCTTCTATAGTCAAAAGAGATCTAGGAAATATAGTCAATAAGAATTAAGGCTAAATCAATCTTACTGTAAGGTAGATAGCTCCACTAGGTAAGATAAATTGCTCCCTAAAAGAGAAATGCATATTCCCGTCTATTGATTTTATGGATCACCAGAGGAGAAGCTGAGATGTAGGTGTCTGCATCCGATACCTCCAAACTGATCTGGGGTGAATACTGTTCACAGCATCAGAAATGTAACATATCCATATGCTACAACAACAACAACAAAAAACCATTTCCCCTTTCTCTCTGTTTTTAGGAATATTCTGTTAGAATTGAATATTTTGAAATCAAAAGTTGTCTCTTGAATTTGACATTCAGGGATTGGACACTTTTGTAGAATTCCTCCAGGGGTGAACTTTCTTTGTTCGTTTCATCAAACATTTCTGCAAAATCACTTATTTTTTCCATGATTTATTAAATTATTATTAAATTATTAAATAAATCAAGATTTCTCTGTAACATTCAATGCAAATCAAATGTCCAAGTTTATTCTCCTTTGCATAATCTCCAGATCATAAGATACCCAAATACCACTTTTCTGGGCATACTACATGTTTTCCTAATTTTATTTAGGCATATCTGCTCAACATTTATATACACATACCTATATAACTATACATAGATAAACAGAAATAGGGAATAATAAGACATAAACCAACTGCATGCTCTCCAGATACAAAACTTCTGAGTTTTATATGTGTATATATAGTTATACTAATATTATTTGTTCAGTTATTATTAAAAACAAAAACAAAACAAAACAAAACAAAACCAACAACAATGCCACAGGATACAGGAGTGGTAATTGTAGTGGGTATGGAGACAGAGAATAATACATAAAGAGAAACACTAAATTTTAGGTGAGTCTATTGAAAAGAGTTACTAAAAATAAAGAAGGTAAACTTTGGAGTTACAGTCTCTTCATCAGTCTATGGGAATGCAGAACAAAGGGATCAGAAAATGTATACTTAAAGGATGATGATTCAGAGCTCATAAGGGAATATGTTATTGTAGTATGAGTAAAAGGTCTATGGGAAATATTTTCCTTGGGAGACCAGGAAATGCCTGAAAAAACTAAGCCGCAGGGTGCATTAAAGAGAAATGTTTCCCTAGGACACCATTCGTTTTACAGAAGGAAAAAGGAATCTATTAAGTCAGGAACGGACAGAAAGATCAAGGGAAATTAATGAGCTGGAAGAGAGTCTTTCAGAAATGTAGTAATGCTCAGACCTGTGGGCTGCCCTGAAATAGGATTCTGTTTTCCTGAAAACCAGTGATAACTTCATGCAGCTGCTCATTAGATAGTGCAGATACCAAAGGAGAAATTGGAACTGTGGGTGTGTAAGATTAGCATTTTTCCTCTATTTCCTCCATTTATTTTCCAGATGGCATACTGTTTCCCTATTATGTTTTATTTATACAAGGCTAAGCCCATTGCCCTTCCAAATCCATTAACCTCAGAGGAACAACACCAGAAATGACTATGGCCCATTGACTACAGAATCTTATTTGATATTGATGGTTTTCTTTAGGACGATTTGATTGACACAAATTATTGCAGCAGATGTGTATTGTAATTTGTAATGGAACATTTTATCCATTTGAATCCAGATAGCCTTTCTTCTACAGTCTCCATTTGTAATGACATTTATTGGGATCTTTGAATCTTTATTGTATCAAATAGCAGGTATTTTTAGGGGCAGCCAAGAGCTGAAGAGGATCAATGCTCAGTCCTTTCACACTTAAATATCTTGGTGTTTTCATCTTGTCCTAGGTCACCTGTGGGAATGAATTTGGTCACCTTATCCTGGTGCATATTTACAAAAACCACAGAAGTGCCATGAAATTTGATGCAGTTATCAATCTCACTTCAAAAGGGGACCAGAATTGAAATGATAGAAATCTCGTGGACCAGGATTGAGGTGCTTTGCAGGGTTATGTCAGATGCTTAACAGTGGCTTCACTAAATTTATTTTTCCTTTATTCTTTTTCTTTTTTCTTTTTTTTTTCTTTCCTCAAGCTCTGAATTTCTTCACCATAAATATTAAGTATGTATTGCAAGTGCAGAGAATTTGTCAGGATGTTGTGAAAAGGATGCATACAAAACATTAATGTTTTGAACTGGACTAATCATTGCTTTAAAATGCTACAAAGACTGTAATAGCTTTACTTGAAGAGTAAGAAAATAGCTACTCCCTGATTTTATGTTTTATGACTTGGAGGATAAGGGCTTCTTCTCAGGTGCTGTGCTGGGGCAATATGTGCATTTACATGCTCATGATGTTGGGGTATGCAGACCAGAAACCAGACTGTCTCGGAAAGGTGTGTCTTTGAATATGCCCACAGTTGGCTTGTCTACACAGCCAAGCAGTATTTCAGGAGTAGGAAGCAACATCCAGCTTGAATGGATGAGGGAGGCAGTACAGCAGGGCAGCTGCTTTGCCCTTCCCTGAGCTCCCGCTGGGAGGTGCTGGTGGGCTGGGGGGGGAGGATGACAAGCCCTTACCTACAGCTGAGAAACGCAAGAAGTCTGGAAAAACACCATGCCCCAGCTAACCTGCTGCTCGAGAATTCATTATCTTATACCTAATGTTGCGTCGATACACCTGTCCTGCTGCCATTATTGTGGTGGAGACCATCCCAGTGCACTGCTGCTCAGGGGCCACTGGGGTAAATCCTGGATCCCTGTGTGTTAAAGAGGTGTAGAATAATTACTGCGCATTGTAAGTGATAAACAGTTGTTGACAGATGGCCAAGGTGGAATTCAGAACCAAATGTTGTTTTGGCTTGGTCCAAACAATAACAGTTTAATTCTTCTGACTCTTCTCCCACCAAAACATGAAAAAAAAAAAAAAAACTGAAATGATTTTTCTTTCATAAAGACCTAAATGTATTTGATTTTATTGAAGGTGTTTACTTTTTTTTTTTTTATTCCCCCCCTTTTTCTTTCTTTTTATTAATTTCAGCTAAACTTTTCTTTAAAGAATATCAACTTTTTATCAAATAAAATGCTCCGATTTCCTCCGATGTTTTTTATTGCTTTTTTTTTCTTTCATTTTGTCCAGTCTGCTAATCAAACTAAAATGAGCCTAAAATCACAGATACTTTTTATTACACAAAAGCTGCAATTTGAGTGGCCCAGCAGCTTGAAGCATTATATTCTATTCTACACAGGAGAATCAAATATATCTCTCCCTTAGCAACCACTAGCATACTTGAAACACATGCCTTTTTGCAGGGATAATACTTATAATACCTTTTGATAGCATTGCTCAGATACCGCTAGTCTTCCCTTTCCCATAACACTTATCAGCCTCAGAGGACACATAAATATGCATTAAGAAATTTATGACTACTTCACAATGTATTAAGGCAGCTATTGTCTTTTACTTAAAATTGTTCTTAGATAAAGAGTACAACAGAGTTTTCACACTTAAGCTTTCTGGGTCAAGTTTAAGTGATTTGAGGTTCTATGTTAGTCCATTGCCTGGAAATGATCCACCTGTACTTAATCAGTGTTACATTGCACAATGCAGTTACATTACACATAGATATAGAAAACATTTATATCATTAACAGCTGTAGTTGGCTCTATATTGTAGATATTGCCAAACTAGAAGAAAAAAAAAAAAAAAGGAAAGGAAAGGAAAAATAAAAGAAAAAATAAGTTTCTTGTATCTGAGTCACCTCACCTCATACATGCAAGGCAGAGTGCCTCACTGTAATGTCTTAATGTAATAAAGAATAGCTGATGTTGGGTGATAGGGAAGTCTGGCTTTGGAAGATGGTAGAACAACCTTTTTTTCCAGACACCAACATTAAAGAAGCCTGGAAGTTTGAGACAAATAATGTTTCCTACCTATGTAAACCTTGGACAAAACACTATGCTAAGTTGTTTTTAATGTGCCCATTTTCCTCTTAGGAAAGCAAAGCAGAGGAAATAATATTACATCTCTGGGTTATACAATTTTAAAGTTGCTCTCTCTTATCTTCTTGTATTATGAATTTTCATACTACAGTATGAAGTTGAGACAAGTTTCAGAGGCTGGAAGATGAAGGTTAACAAATAAATAAAAATAATAAAATGAAATACAAAGTTTTCATAGTGGTGGAAAATTTGGTGAATTTGGAGTCACTCCAAGGAGGAGTGATATATTCCACTACGTTCTATGCTTACAGAAATATCACCTGTTGTTCTAAAATAAAGATCATAGAAACATAGAATCACAGAATATCCTGAGTTGGAAAGGACCCACAAAGATCATCAAGTCCAACTGTTGGTTCCGCACAGACCCTATGTCTGAGAGCGTTGTCCAAATGTTTCTTGAACTCCGGCAGGCTCGGTGCCGTGACCGCTGCCCCGGGGAGCCTGTTCCAGTGCCCGACCACCTCTCGGTGAAGAACCTTTTCCTGACACCCAGCCTGACCCTCCCCTGTCACAGCTCCATGCCGTTCCCTCGGGTCCTGTCGCTTTCACCAGAGAGAAGATATTAGCTAGTGGGAGAGCATGACCAGAGCAGACACAGAGAGTGAAAAAGGACCTTTGCTCAGGTGCTGTGCTTTTGCTCTGCTTTCGCCCCTGGTACCGGGCTGCCTCTGGACAGAGGCTCTGCCTCCCACACCTCCGCCCTCTTACAGGCTCCTGCTGCATGGAGTGATGGGAGCATTCCCAAGGGAAACACTGCTGTCTGTACTATATAAGTAGCATATTCACCTCACAGGTGAAGTGATTATAAGGTCTTCTCTCACCATGAAAATCTATGAATCCAGTAATCTATACAGCTGTGAGAAAATTGTTCCTCAGGGGAAAGATCTGGCATGTCAGCCTGCTCCCCTCATTCCTGCAGGGCAAGGGCAGGACTTTCGTTCCTTGCCATCTTTCACAGGATTTGAAGCTTTTGTTCAGGGTAGAAAGCCAAAGCTGAAATCCTGGGTTAATCCTGTTATCTGCTACACAGCCTAATGCATGTTCTGTAAAATTCACCTCCATGCTTTCCCCAAACAGGAACAATTTCTGAGGTTTTAAATTGAAAGGATAATATCAACTCTTGTATACCTCCTCCTCTTCCAAATTGCACTTGCTTTTAAAGTCCCCTATCTGTGCTGGGAAACAAGTTTGACTCTCTAAACTCTGCTAAAATAAACTTTTCAAATATGATATATAGGTATGAATGCAGAGTATCATAATGGCAGATAAGAAAAGAAACCCAAAGAAAATAATGAATTTGTACCAATTGTATCCATAAATCCTGAAAGAATTTTGCTCCAGCATTCCGATAAAAACTCCAAACCAGAGTAGATGCTTCACTGGTTTCTAATGATGCTTTTTATCTGAACCAGGATTCATGCTTCTTTTGCCATGCATACCTCCCACTGAAGTGTAAATGTGTCAAAGAAAACATGAAGATAGAGCAGCAGTTCAGTAACAGAAGGGTTAACTAACCAGTGTGCCTGCTAGAATTCTGTTATTACTGGAAGGAAGTCAATTGTATACTTTGGTGGACAGCAGATATCTAACTATTTTTAAGCACCCAAGTGCCACAAATAGGAAACTAGGTCCTTTATATAGGAGAAAAACAAACTCTTAAATTAGATGTTCTGGATTAAATCTGAAGGACCTTAACTCTCAAGAATCAGACAATATTAACATTTCCCTGGTCCCTTTCTTTCCCTACAGAATGACATAAGCTTAACTTGGATTGAATACAAAGAGCATAGCCTCTGTGACCACTGAAAACATACACAGGAGCAAAATCCACTTTCTTTTTTCAAACTGAGTGGTACATGCATGGTCAGCCATGGTCATTCTCTGTAAAGGATACAAAATTATCCCCAGAGTAAAGTGGACAAGTAATCATAACTGTGAAGTGCCTAGATCCTTAGAGAACAGAGTAAACCATGAAGACATAGAAAGCTAAAATAAATTTCTTACCATTGTGCCTTCCACTAAAGTAACCAAAAATCTAACTTAGCACTGCTATGCAAAGCCAGACAAGCCAGCATGGTGGAGGACAGCTGGAAGAAGAAATTACAATATGTAATGGCAACGGACAGGTGTAAGAGAGATTTTTGAACTGCGGAACATGTCCCTGAAACTTGGCACCTGATGCTGTTTGCTCCTGGGCTGGCATCCAGCAGAGTGAGAGCAAATGAAACTGCTGCCATTAGTTATGCGGTGTGCGTGCTCTCAGATTCACAAGAAAAAAAAACACGAGTGAAACATTTATAACTCACGCTCAAACAGTTGCCAGACAATAGAGTATGATCACATCATGTTTGGTGCAATATAAAGGGTCTTAAAAAGTAAAAGGGAAAGTCAGAACCACACTGAGGACAGAAAAAGAAAAAAGAAAAAAAAAAAAGAACTAAAGATCACCAAATCTACTGAAAGTTAAGGGTTTACTGCCTGTGACATTCTTAATAGCAGTTACATAATTGTATACTTAACTATAGATTGAATTTGACATTCAGGATGGAAATTGGGCATCTATTCTGTACTAGTCACATGTCCACTCTCAATGTTCACTTCAGACAGACAGGTAGCCCCCAGTGATGTTCACTAAAGAGGGAGTCCACATGACAGGTTCAGACAAACAAGGTTGAAAGTATACAAGCAGAACATAAAACTGAAATAAAATACAAGAGAATAGCTTAGAAATGCACCATTAAGTAAAAATCATATATAAAAAATATAATAGTGTAGAAGGTCACTTTTGTGCATGTGTTCAACTTCTTAGAGACTGAGTGTAACCAGCCTGGATTACATTCTCCTTTTATTAAGCAGCATTTGTTGAAATTATTAACATTTGATATATTTCAAATCTGGCTCAATAGACTATAGAAATTATTTTATTTCATCTATTTTTGTAGACTTCTACAGTTTAGAAGTCTACATCAGGGTCAACTCATTCCAGGTTCTCTTCAGAGTCAATAGAGCCACTTCTAGGATACAGACCATTTGATCAAAGGCAGAGGTACGTTTCACAATGAGCTTTCTCTGGGGGGTCGGGTGAATCCTACTCAAGGTATCTGTCTGTCAGAGAGACATTTCACTCTTAATAAGTGTTTTCAAATGAATATACCTATACTTAAAAATAGATTTTCTTGTTAAATAATCTGAACAAAAAGTTTCCTGAGGCATTTACAAGTGACCCCAGGATGAATCCTAACCTTTCAGCACTCATAACTGAACTCTGCCTGTAATTACTGATCTTACAAAAGCCACATCAAATTGCACAGGGTCATTTTACTTCTGATAGCATCAGGAATTTTCTCATGAATAATATGATCCACACAGCATTTTTTTTTCTTCTAAGTTAACAATCTTTTTAATCTCTGTACTAGTGATAATAATAATAACAAAAAAAAATCAATAAATATAAAAAATACTTGAAGAATATATTCTCATGTATGTTATTCATTGAAACCTAAACAAAAACTGAGCAGCTTGTTCAATTTCTCATATGCTTGTGCCTCTCTTGGGTTAAACTAAGAAACACTAATTTTTAAGGAGTAGTGTGGAAATGAGCAGGAGTAACGCCTGGGGTACCAGCAAAGGTTGCCTGCAGAATTCTGAATGTAGAGAGAGATTCAACATCCTAATCAGGAAGATACATAAACAAATTTTCAATTTTGCATGTCCAAAGGAATTAAAGATGTGCCTTGATTAAACACCCTTCCTGACTGTCAGTCTTTTCTTGAGCTGAATACAAGCCTGAGTCCAGAAGCAAGAGAGTATCTATAGTGAAAATTATAAAAACTTTACACACAATTTCTCTTGTTCTCCTTAAGTCAAATAGTTTTCTGGGTTCCTGTCACACTTCTAGAAAAGAAACACTGGTAGAAAAGAAGCCATCTTATACCACAAAGTGAAAATACATACTGATGATATAAATGTTGAAGGATCTGTCCACATAAATCAGCAAGATGGGATCACACAGCTCTAATCTCTATGAAGCAATTGTGTAAACCATCTTAGAGGGCAGTCAAAACAACACAGAGAATGGAATTGTTCTGATGGGAAAAAGTAAAGTAAAATAAAATGTCCAAGATGCAGCAAGGCCGTTGTCATTACTTAACACTAGGACAGGATCCAGCTGGCTCACTTCTGTTAATCTCTGCTTCACTCACTCTGACATTAATTATCTGCATTTGACTGGCAGTCATCTATTCCCAGCTTGGACAGTTTCACGCGTACCAGGCATGTGGTCTGTACAGTAGTTATCAGGCAAATTGTGAGTATGTTGGACTGGCCTGAAACAGAGCTCTGAATGTGTAAGTCAACTATGACAGGAATTTAAGGGGTTATGTTTAGCCAGACAGCTCAAGATCTAGGAAAACAACAGCAACAAAACTTCATTTTATAAACACGTTTCTTCACCTGTGAGCAGTCCACTATTAAGGTATTTGTAAAAGGATTTTTTCCTCTCTTGCCACCAGAGCATGATGTGTCCCAGGATTTATTTATTAGAGAGGTGCCAGCTTCACAACTATAAAGCAAAATTGTTGATTTACAACTGCCTGCTGGCTTATAAGTATGAATACCTATACACACATATATACCCCTATACACATATATACGTATAATGATTGTGATTTTCATCATTTTGCCTCCAAGAAAAAACAAAGTAAACGCAGCAATCATGAGTAGAAAACTATTTGAAGGAAAGTAAAATTAAACCTTGGCATTACAACTAAATGATGGTGTTCATATTTGAAAGAGGACAAAGCAGTAATATTATCTTTGAAATCCATAGTGAGGCCATGCACACTTGGACAGAGAGATGAAGCTTGAGGCACAAACCTGGAGCAAATCACACCGTGACAGCTGCACACAAAGGACCAGCTTGCACATTTGAAAGCATGGAAAAGAAACATGCTGTGTCTTGAAAGGTAAGTATTTGAAAGCACAGCAAACCTAGTCCTGATTCATTCTGGGGAAGTTTGTAGGTAAAAGGGCTAAATTGTTTCTAGGAATTGTTTCATGTCTTTGCAGTTTGACATCCACAGGTGGTGTACATCTCTTTCTACACTGATGTTTCACTCATCCTAAATCCTGGATCCTCTTCTGTGCTCATTGCTATTTTTCCTTTTACGGGATAAAATAGAAATAAAGGATTTTAACCTTACTGGTAATAAATGGGCTGTTGTTTGCTCTGGAGATTATGCGGAGACACAGCAATTGAAATGGTGTATTTTCTCCTGAACAGTGTCCATAGACAACAAGTAAGTACTGCTACTTTGGAAAGATATTACACCGCTGTTGTGGTGAATGGGATATTAAATATCACTCTAAATGGCATTAAATCAGCACCAAATAGACATTTCCCACTATGAATATAACCATTTTTCCCATTATGAATATAACTGTATCTGACTAGAGCATATAAACTACGTCAGTTGTCTAATGTAAATAAAATGAAAAATGATTTAGACACAAGGTTGCTTCTTACTGTTTGATCAATCTCTTCCTGCAGTGTTTGCTCTCAGCTTTTTCTGTGCTGTTCCATCCAATGCTTAAAAGAAACATGTGCTTGGTGTCTGGGGCACATCTTGAATGGAAAGGAGTGGAAAGCTGCTGCAGCTGTAGTGCAGGGAGCCAATGCCTTCCAGAAACATATTACTGTTTCTGGAATGGCTTTGTCTATGGTGGGGTAAATTATTTAAAGCCTAATTGTTTGGCTATAGTTATAAATAAAGCTGGCAATTTCCCTGCATTGGATAAGACCTGTGGCCCTCTATTCCACTCTATTCTGTTTCTTGAAGGGGTGAACAGAAGACTGTTTAGAAAGGTGTTAGGAGCTGAATTACTAGCTAGCCTATTCACAGATAAATTACTTTCTAGCATAAGTGTTTGAAGGTTGAACTAGAATAGATTATTTTAGCTAAGTGACTGGATGGTTGGAAGGAAGAGTCATGGGCACTCTTAAGAAACTCAGCTCTTTATATAACCATATATGAATCAACCAGGCTGGCATAACAGATAACAAAGAATTGTCGGTCTGGCACCCATCTCTACAAACACCTAGCCAAAATAATCTTCTTTTCTAAGGTCTGGATGGAGCATAACCAAACATAAATAGAGGAAATAAATAGATAAAGAGCTAGGAAGTAACTCAAGCCAAATACTAAAGGTGCAAAATAGTCAACTGCATGGTTTACATAGAATCGCATATTTCAAATCTGGTTGTTCTCAGCTAATACTAACTTTATTTTTCTTCATTGTGAAGTAAAATGGATACAGCAGAGACATCTGTTGCTGTTAAATCACAGTTGGGACCTACCTGCCAAAAAGAAGGCAGATTTTTTTGGCACCATAACTCTCCCAGTGTCTTTACCCATTGTGATTGTCTTCAAGCTAACTTAGTAGATTCTAGAACTGATGAATGTTAGTGACTGTGAGTTATGTTCCCTTTCCCTATGACTCCTCCTGTCAGGTTTTGCCATTGTGATGCTTTGCTTATGGAGCACCAGAGGAACTGTGCTTGCTGACATCTTCAGACTACATCAGAAGCAAAGGAAGAATGGATACATTTTCCAGGGTTCAATGGAACTTTTAAATGCAAAACTGATCCAAGCTAAATAACTCCAAATGACATCCATATGAGTTTTCAAGGAAAATGCCATATACATCAAATGATACCTGCAGTGGCAGAATTCATTGCTGAAAGATAAAAACACAAATTATGGTCATAAAAGTCTATTTATGAGTGTTTGAAAGAAGTGCGGACATTTTCCTCTGCTATAATAATGAAATCTAATATAGTCTGCAAACATAATCTGTTTGCTTATACATGTTTCTAAGGGTCCTTCATACAGATATGGAGCTCTCATGCTGACTCATCCTCCTATCAAACATAGATCATTTCAGTTCCAAGAGTTAAAGAGAATGAGATTGTCTCTTAGAACAAGATGGAAATAAAGGCAGAGACAACACCAAAGGACAAAGCTGATGTTGTGCTTTACAGTTTCTTCTTTGTTTGTTTGTTCGTTTTTTAAAACAGCATAAATGAGCAATCCAAGGAAAGGGACAATCTTAGAAGAGGTTCAGCAGGGAATCAGGTGAGAAAACCATTCTCTTCAGTTACATGGCTGCTCTCAAATCCACATGCCTTTGCTTCCTCAGACAGGCTTTCACTTACCTACAGTTTGTTCAGCTGGTGAAATCCTTACTTGTCCTCAAGAGAAGATTTGTTTGGAAGCTTTTCTGGTTACACTTACACCATTGCTGAGTAAGCTCACAGAAATAAAATTATCATTAGCAGACTTTCTCCCATACTAACTCTTCATCCTCTTATTTTCTCCATATGTCAACCTGATATCTGCTCAGCTTTTTCTACTCCCACTGCATTTTTTTTTTTTTTGCCAGCATATGTGTGTTGGGCTATGAGAAGAGATTCTTCCATGCTGGACTAATAGCCCCAGAATAAAAGAGCTCTGTTAGGCATTTTATATTGCCATTAAGAAGACTGATCAATTACAGACATAACTCTTTGTTTGGAAGTGCTTCCCCACAGAGACAGAAAATTATAAAGAGAAATAATATAAAGAGTGGAAGCTGATTTCAGAATTTGTAGAGATAAACATCAAATCTTCTCATTACTTAGTAATATGACCTTGTTTAAACATTGTTTCTCGCTGCATGCTTATATATGTATACATATATATATAAATCACAAGAATATTTTTTGCATGTTGACTATTCAGCATGTACTTTTTACATAATACGGCCTCTACAAATTTTATAATGAATGGAGCCAAGTTTAATAACTTTCTCAGAAAATAAAACTTGATGGAATATTTTGTTAGAGATTTTCTCTATAATGGATATTTGGTGTGCTCCAGAGTGCAGCATTTGACACATCTAAATAACAAAGCATAAGAGGGATTACCAGCCACTAATTTTATGAAAGTTCACTGGCGCTAAGCCTCAGAGCAGTATCGCTATCACCAAACTTCAAGAATAACAGTAGACTAAATGAAGAATTCATTCTTTTTAGTAGAAATGAGTTTTGTGATAAAGATGTCTTGTAAGTTTCATGATTAAGGAGAAATGAGGGAAAATGCTTTCATGTTCAGAGTTGAAAAGTGCTGCCTAAAAAGCAATGTCTTTTAAGAAGTTCGGGTATTGACCAGGTACAAGTGCTCTGGGCAGCCATTTACCAACAGATTAAAAAGAAATAGAACTAAAATTTGTTGATCAGTCTGAGACTGATCTGAGTTTATCTCAATGATAGGAGAGGACGCTTTCCTAGAACTATTCTGACAGTAGGAGGACTTCATTCTTTTTTTCTTTTTTTCCTTGGGTGTTTGTTTCATTTTTGTTGCTTTCAACAGAATTGTTCATGCGAGTCTGGGTTATTCACATGCGTAGGAGTTAATGGTCTCACCTAGATTTTGCAATCAACAACACAGGTTTTGATACAGTCAACCACTCACTTAACTGTGAATCTGAAAATTCATAAGCACACATTTTACACAAAGCAGAGGATCTTCTTATATTTGTATGCAGCTAAAAAAGGGAAATTGAGGCTCATTAATATCTCCCTAGGGGACAGGCACCTTCATATTTCAGAAAATCCCTCTAAGTACCATTCTGTTTCTTTGAGTACCTAAATATACACAAACTATTGCTTAAAATCAAGCTGATATTTAACTACTTTCAGGAATAGGTATGGCTTTTAGTTCACTCCTGTTGGAAAGGGGTAACAAATTCTAGTAATCTTCCGAGCAATGGAGATGTAAATAAAGGTTCAGGGGTTCAACCATTTGAATGCGTAACATGCAAATGATTTTAAAAAGTGGATATTTAATATTTTAGAGGATTTGTTATGTATTTCTGTACGTGATGAATTTCAGGGCTATGTTCAATTTTTAATTTTATTGAATTTTCTTATATTTTGCTAACAGTGGATAGATGGATGAGACTAGTGTTAGCTTGCCTGGAAAGAGTTTGCAGAACAGTATCCAGCAATGGAAAGGACATTTTAGTTTGCCTAAATCATTAAGGAAGGGAAATCAGCAGATCAGGTCCAATTCCACCCAGTCTGGATGAGTATGTTTCTTTATTGATTTCAAGGTGTTTTTTAATGCTAATAGCTATATAAAAATCCATGTAATAATGACCATAAAATGCCACTGTATTTAAGAACTCTACATTCTTGGCTACTAAAAAAGCCAATTAATCACACATGAAAAATAAACAAAGAAACAAAAAAAGCACAGGCAACCCCTTCTACCTCCCTGCCCAAAACAAACTGAAATGTCTCTGACGTACCATTCCTTTTTAGAAAGTTTTTTTATTATTATTATTATTATTATTATTATTATTATTATTATTATAATTATGGCTGTTTTTNGGCTGTTTTTTTTTTTTTATTGAAAAAGGGTCTGATTTTATGGCCTCAGACTGCTTATTTTTTGGTTACTTGGATTACAGGTTTAAAATCATATTGAAAATCAGGGAGAACCTAAGTCTTAACTTCACAGGAATGTCTTAATACTTGGCAGCTAGCTGTTCTGGAGTTATGCTCCTTTTTCATTTATCTTTTGTTTGTTTGTTTCATGCTATAATGAAATTAAAACAAACTCTGGCAATTCACATCATTTCTGAAAGTGGAGATCTTTTTCCAGTTAGTGTATATTTTCAGTTTTGCTTACCACAGTGTCTGATTTTCTACTTAAGTTAAATCTGTCTATTCTGGAAGTTGTCCTAAAATTCAAAATGAGTTTTAGAATCTGTGTTGCAAACACTATAACTTGACCCCAGAAGCTTTGTTGCATTGCCAAATATGAAGAGGTCTCTCAGTTTTGCCTTTTCTGCTGAGTACATGAAATTGATGAAGACAAGTAGTTCTTGAGGGACAGAATGTCCACCAGATGGATTCCCATCTTCCCTGTCCATGAAATAAAGTCTTTTTGAACCAGGATCACACCTTCTGTGGCTCATAAGAAGAGAATTTTCTGATTCTGTGATTCCAAACTCCAGGAGAGGAATCCATTCCTAGAGACCCTCCACTTTGAAATAAAACACAAATATAAATAGGTTTGTTATGTGGTATAAAATATGATATGGAGAGTTTTTGTAGCTCAATCTAGTTAATGTCAACTCAAGATAGATCTGAAATATCAGCATAGAAATATTGTATAGGACTTGACCAGCTGTTATTTACAGCTTCCTGTTTTGCTTTATCTCTTCCTCCTTACATATACAGTTCTGTGACACTGAAACAGTACCTATTGAAACTATTGAAAATATACACATTGCTATCAATATCCTATTACCAATTCCTTTAAAATGTAATTGAGTGCTTTCAGAATTAATAATAACACTGTATTAATCATTACGCAGGTCTATCACCACCATTCTTGCAAACTAAAGCATGAATCTTACAGAACTGCAAGCATGGCAGACAGAAGAACTAACCATAATCAATAAACAGCCTCTCACCCAGGATCCTCTAAATATTCCTAATTAATTCTGTTCAGAAAATACTGAACAACAAAAAGAGAGAGAAAAAAAGGAAAGGTCAATTACACTACAAAACCCTTTATTAGTCTTTTTCATTGTCAATAATGTTTCTTTTACATTGCTTTTAGCTATTATTGGCACTTGAGCATTTATCTGAGTCTGGTTTTCTTTTCCTTTGGTTTGGAAAGATTAATAACACCAGACTTCCCTTATGAAACAAATAGATAACAATGGTGATTCATGATAGGAATGGTTAACAAGATAATTCACTTTTGAGGTATTTTAGAAGATTCCTGCTTAAGGAAATTTTTAATGGTGAACAAACATAGCCAGACAAAATACGTGTTATAGACACCAAAATGTTCCACCTAAATGTACACCCTTAATCAGATCATGAGCTCCTTTTGCACCTGATACTTTCTCGCTCTTTTTATTTTATTTATTTTTATTTATTTTTATTTTTATTTTTATTTTTATTTTTATTTTTATTTTTATTTTTTCTATCCAGGTTTTAAAATAGATACCTGTGAAATCTTAGTGAAGCTGTAATTTTACCCTACTGTTGATGCTTGGAAGCAACCAAAATCTTGTGAAAGTTTCTCTTTATAATGTTTTGTTTTTCTTTTTTGAGGAAGGAATATAACAGAGAGGCATCAATGTTAGATGAACATTTGAACATTTTTGCTACATGTCTGAAAAACACCTTGAAAGAACCTATTTGAAATTTACCCTCTGGGCAGCAGGGACAGGGGGAGGTCACACAAATGTTGCTTTGAACCAGAAATGGTATAATATATGTATAAAATAGATCATTCATATTTTCCTCTTTTTCTTCAAACTCTCAAATCACTGCATCTCACTTCTTATCTGCTCACATTTAAGTCTAGTATCTTGCCAGACAGCTGTCACTTCTTACAGCTACTTTCAGAAAGCTGTGTCAGTACAGGACTGGGCACAAGCACACTGTGATTTATAGCAGCATCGGCCTGTCGGTGGAATTTATTTAAGTCATTTCACCTAACTTACACCATCTAAAAAGTAGGGCCCTCCTCCAGCCTTGTCCTCCAAAAGCCCATATTGTCTTTGGAGAGAAACAGACATCTCTAGAAAGTGATTTCTCTAGTACTGAATTGGGTATTATATACTGGGGTGGGAGGACAGGCGAATTTCTCTTTTTCCTTCAGCTACCATGAGAATAGAGTCAGTCATCAAAACTTTTACATGGCTGAAGACTAATGGAATGGACATGGATTTTTTTTTTTTTTTTAATTCAAATGGCTGGGACTATATACTAACTGCATTGAGTGAGGAGTGAGTCTTTACTGGATATTTTTGGGTGAATACCTCAATTCAGAGTCTAACTGAATTGTGCTAAAAATAAGACCTCACCATGCATGGCCATGCAGGAGAGAGTAAAGTCACCTTTGACTTTAAAAAGAAGGTGACAACAAGCTGAGAGCAGAGCAGAGCTCCTTCTTTTACAGAGGGAGGGGGAATTTTCTTTTCCTCTCCATAAATTGAAGCAGGAATGTAGCCCATGAGGCACTTACATCTTCTTGATTGATGAGCTAAAAAAATGCTTCAGGTGTATTGATCTCCTTTATCTGACAAATATGAGGATTTGGATCAGGGGAACATGGGAAAACAACAAAGAATGAAGAATAAACAGGCCCTTCTCCATGTCCTGGGTAGCAAGCAAAGTAATGGAGCCAGAGGTGCTTATGTACTTATTATATGTTCCTCCTTGTTACAAAATATGGAACAAAAGGGGAGCCAAAGTTTCTTATCCACAATGCTAGTTGCAAGGCAGTTATCGACCAGGCCCCTGCATTTGGCTTAATTTGCAGGTTCAGTACAGCCTTTAATGAGTGGGTGCAATGCACAGAAAGGACAGAAGTCATGGAGCTGATTACAAGTGTGCTGACTTCAGAGGCTTTGGAGCTGTTTCTGGGAGTTGAAATCATCCCTGTATATTTCTGCAATGTTCTGAAGGGCAAGGAGGGGGTTGTGAGTCCTGCACAATATGCTCCTTGTACAGAGCAGACAGGTAGGTTTGAGTTAATTATTTCTGTCTTGCCCTGACACACCAAAACATAGTTACAAGTTCCACCTTCCCCTTCCCCCACCCTTTCAAAAAATCTACCGCTGCTCTTTATTTAGAAGGCTCAAGGATGGTATTTCAGTGGTGATTACTACCCAGCGGTCATCTGTGACAGCCTGTTGCCTGCTGTTATTTACAATTTAAGTCCATCACCAATATTTTATGACTGCATGTGCAGTTACTGTCAACTGAACAATATTTAATTGCTTGACACATAAGCTCTGTCTTGTCAACAGACACACATCCTCAGGCCCCATTATGGTTCCAGTGATGTTTGCAGCTCTCTTTATTATTTGTTCTGCTGCTGGAAAGCAACGTTTACTGTAATATGTCCAATGTTCATGAGCAGTAAAATCATAAAAGAAGTCTTAAAAGGTGGTAACCAGAAGAAATTCTTGGCTGGTACACACGTTATTAAAGAGTAGGCAATGGGCTTCACTTCCCCTTAAAGAGACATCATATTCTTTTGTATCGAAAAAAAAATCTGTCGGCCTATGAAGGGCTTGCCTCCTCATTTTAGAGCTCTAATGGAGATGGCAGACCTAAATTTAAAAATATATGCCATTACTGCTTTCTTTGAGTGTCAAAGAAAGTTTAAGAAGTTCTAGAATATGCCAAAGTTTAAAGGGTTGTGCCTATGCTAATATTTCCAGAACTATGACAGTACTTGGCAGTTATAGTCATTGGCTTGTTTTCAGACTTAAAACTAGAACATGTATTTTTTGCAGTTGAGTTTTAAGCATAATTTAAGCAGTATACAGAAAATCCAACTTTTACAAGTTATTTATTGCAAACAACAAGACAGAGATCTTCAAGAGTTTTTCTACTCCATCAGATAGCTGTTGAACCACAGGAAATAAGAAATGGTCCACAAAACAATTAAAAAACATGCAAACCCTCTTCATACACTCTATAAATCAAATAACAATTAAAAAAAGAAAATAAAAATAATAAAAGAAGACTCAAATTTCAACTTTTTCTGGTTGTAAATGAAGGTGAATATGGAATAAACACAAGGTGCTCTTTAGATGCTCTTTAGATTTTTTACTTTAGAATATGTTACAGAGCTTTTAATTGCTTTTCAGAACATTTATGTGACAGTTAGATCAACTGAATAAAGGTATCGACCTACCACCTCTTACTGCCTTGTAAATACCTGTGTCATTCCCAATATATATTTGCCTAACCTATTCTTAAAGGTCTTCAGTGAGTTCCAAGAATTCTCTGAGCATTCTGTGCCAGTGATTCATTGTTTCCTAATACACATAGACTATACCTCTCAATGCAACTTGAGTCCATTATTTTTTGTTCTATGTCTTGCTGACACTCAGAACAGGTTATTCCCTTCCCTGTTTGCAATAGCTAAACTGAGCACAAGATGCAAGTTGGTCATGTGGCTAAAAATGCCCACTTGCCAGAAAGTAATTACAAATCCTGTACTCGCATCTCATAAGCCTAGTACTAACATTTGTCTTAGTGGGACTACAGAGTTGATAGGAGATGAAAGGCTTGAAATCTGATTAACTGGAAAACATACATTCAGAAAGAAATAGTTCAAATTTCACTGGAAAGAAGTAAAAAGATCTCAAACCTACTCATTTAAAACTTTTTTAGGAACACCACTGTGTTGCCTTGGGCTATATTCTTATGCATGTATATATATTAATATATATTTATATTTCAGATTGCTTCCTACTCCCTCTAATTGTGTCCTACAGATTTTTATGCCAGGTAATTGCTTCTCTAGAATCTTAAAAAAAAAAAAAATGTCAGGTTTTGTCTAAAAATATGCTTAATTGTAACTTTTTAGAAATCTTGCTTATTACTGCAAAATTAATCAGCAGAATCAGGGAACTAATTTTAATGATGATTGCTATTTTAATGGGGGAATATTTTTAACTAAATCTGAAATGCAAAAAGGCTTTATGGTTTGCTGGAACTTTAAGTGAGTACAAAACTGCAATACATCTACCAAGCACAGATAACACATTATCTTAATTCAAATTACAAAAGTATTTATAGAACAGACCAGCAAGTGGCAGTACATGTTGCGCATAAATCATGAATGATAAGACTAAAATCTTTAAAATGAAACCAAATAGACAGTCAAACAAGCTTTCATGTACAGTCTTATTCATTTTAACTGCCTTGCCAAGAATTGTAAATGCTTCATGCTACATGACCTTATTTATTTTCCTGGAAATAATAAGTATCTCTCAATTTTAGGAAAGATAGGAAACAACTCTCCTGTAACTGGTGGGATGCATTTATGTCTCAGTTAATCAAAATATAAGTCTAACGTTGGCTGTGAGTGGAAAATGGAATTTTCCAGAGACTGTAGTGTTATGAATTGCCATGACTCATAACATATTCCAATAAATAATCACCGTCTAAGGGTAGTGTATTGTAATAGTTGCAGAATGCCTACTCCAATGGTCTTTGACCCCAGTATCTGTTATGTGAATTCCATTTTATGCAGTTTATTTTCATAGTTGAAATGTTAGATGAAACCATAATATTTACTATTACAGATTTGTTCAAAGCCAGTTTAATATATTGCTAGGCAACATCCAACAAGGAGAAAGAAAATATAAAATAAAAGTGTTGCCTTCAGTCAGTCATCTGGCTAAGAACAAATAGTAAATGTGTGTGTTTTGACAGTACCCTCCTGAAAGCCCTAGCTGTGTTCATAAAGTGTTATTAATGGAAGCATGCTTTTCTTCTCCAGAAATATTTCAATGAATGTAATATGTGACTGTAATGACTGACAGCCTTTGAGGTGAAAATGATCTCCATACCCTAAAGGCAGAGGTAGGAAGAAATAACACAGGGAACCCTTGGTATTTTGCAAGACCAGATCATCTCTGACTCAGAGATGCCACTATTAAGGGTGAAGGAGGAACAAGTGTCCTGGGGCCCTTTTAACCCTTTCCCTGCCAGTTTGGGATATTTGCCAGAGGTCTAAATACTGCTGTTTGTGAATCTGAGTGTTAGCATATAGATACACTATGTGTTGAAAGAGACTGGTAGTCTTCACTATATAGCTTTCACAGAGAAGGCAACATAGAAATTACCTTTCTTTTGTATCCCTCTATCTGGGACTGCAGATTATGATGGCTCAGCTTCATTCCTGTGTAAAATAAGTCAATCCAAGAACCAGGCTGGGGCATTTGTTAGTGAAAAGCAGTTAAAGTTGACTGAGAAAATGTGAACTACATTGATTTTCAGACATTTCTGCACTCAGGGTCTCCTAAGGTAGTTCTACTTTTCTTGGAATGACTTTTGAGAGAACAGAAAGAAAGACCACAGCTTTTCATCTCATAAATGGAAATCATCAGGCTGAAAGGGTCATTCTTACTTGCTCTCTGAATAAATATGTATCCCATGCAAAGTGAAATATACTCAGAGGGAGGAATTGGGAGACATTCACCTACCACGTGTAAGTGTACTGAGTATACACATTTTCTCAGTGCACTTAAGAGATTTAAATCTCTGTCTCACAAGCCCTTAGTAGATGATTCCGAGAGCTAGATGATGGGAGTGGGACTGAGAGGAAATTTTGCTTGCTAACTTCTAATGGAGATGTTCCACTTAGTGGCAAAAAATACTTAAGAAATGAAGACACTCCTATGGAGTACAAAGCAGAAAACACAAGCAAGAGGACAGGAGGACAGTGTTGTTCTATGCTGTGTCTTGCCCAGCCTGGCTGAGAAGCTAAACACATTTTATACGTGTAAAACACCATTGCACGCACACTCTGGAGCTGCCTAGGTGTAATGGGAAAGGTTGCCGTTCTCGTCTGGTGCTTAGGAAATTCTTCTCCATAATGACCATGATGGAAACCTTTTCCACAAGGTTGTTACTTAGCCAGTCTCTTCCTAGCCTCTACTATGTGATTATTTTGCTTTAGGTGCAGAACGTTTTGCTTTTTCTATTGAATCTCATGCGGTTTCTGTTGGCCCAGCTCCCAAGTTTATCGAGGTCCTATGGACTGAGTCTCTGTTGTGATTTGATGAGATTTGTTCATCTCAGAGCTGTGTCTGACCAACACCAGAAACTGCTTCTGAGTTCAGGGATTATAGTCTTGCACTGAAAGTTCCTGAAACACTGGTATCTTTGTATTCTCAACCTTGCTTTGCAAGTTGAAGCTACACAGCCTGAAAGAAAAGTGAGAGAAGGCTTTCTTGAACCACATTTTATAATATCTCCCTCCGAAGAAGGAGATACAATTTCTGTCCTTCCTAATCTAAGAAAAAAAGCTCAGGATTCCCATTTGACTCATATTTCCAGTTTGTTATATGAGCTCTCTAGTCAATGGGCTGTTATACAAAAATTTGACAGCATCATGAACTAAGGTACATTCAGAGTATTCCTAACAACACAGGCCCATCAAAAATTTTAAGATCCCATTAGAATAAAACACAAGGTAGAGATCCAGGTGATCAGGCCAAGCATACATGGGAACTTTATTTATTTACGGGGATGTTTATCTCCATATTTTATTGTTACTCCATTTCAGATGCTAAGGAAGTTCTGAAGAGTTTGGGCTTTATCTGGCTACACCTTCTGAATGTGGGTCACTGACTGCGACCTCAGTTGCACTTCTGTTGCTTAAATCTTATGTTAGATCTTTGGCTAGGAGCCTCCTCAAATCCAAGCTTAGTGATATATCAGCCATCTCCTGAAGAAGTTGCCCTTCTTTTCCTGGGGCTGTGTAGACATGCCTATTCCTACTCAGGACTTTAGTGTCTAGTCTGAAATGACTATATTTAATGGGTTAGAAAATATCAATGTAAATAAAAGTCAGACAAAACTAATACAACTCAGCCTATGGGCTTATCATAGCCCTAGTTACAAAACACTGGATAATCAGTTACCATGGAGGTAATGTCATAGTGAGGATTCCAGTCTTTCAGAAGGGAAGATTTACAGCACCACATAAATTCTTCTGGACTTGCTGTTGCTTTTGCTTCCTATCACAAAGGTAAGGGAATCCCCCGAGTGTGTGGTAACTGGCAATGTTTATTTAGGGATATATCGCAGACAGTACATCCATGTGGTATTTTCTGATTCAAAAGTGAGGTCAATAAAAAGTGATGGAAAATGTTAGCAAAATCTTGGCTAGATTCTCTCAATGCCTTTAGGAATCTGAATAAGACTTTCCTACTAGTACAATATCTTCTTTGTTCTCCTTTGCCCAGCCTTTACCCACCCTCTAATTATATGGCGAAGGAAGATTAAAAGGAGAACATATCCTCCAGTTATTTTCCTCTGAAGCAATGGTGTAATAGGAAGAAAAAAAAATAATGTGGAGGGGAGTGAAGCGGGAGCAGAACAGCTAAACAATAAAAGTTTAATTTATCTGCTAAGATTCCTTCCACAAGAAAAGGGGAGATGGGCTAAAATGTATCAAACCACCACATCAAAGTAGAGAAAGAATACAAAAATTCTGGATAAACAGTACACAATACACATAACACACACAGAAATTAAACTTTGACAGTAATGACAAAGGTATGTGATTACATTTAACCTCTTTTTTTCTTTTTTCTTTTTTTTTTTTTAAGTTTAAAACAAAATGTCTTTCTTTTCAAGGTTGAGTTCTCCCAGTACTGTAAGTTTAACAAGCAACAAAAATGTTAAGCTGAGGGTGCTTTCATGAATGAGATATTCAGCAACAATTCACTGCTATATCAGGAAAAAAATAAGAAACCAAGTATGCAGTCACAAATACCAACAGACCCCAATAAACAGCTCCTGGATCCTATGCTGGTCTCATTCTTACAGTACTCAGCAATTGTTAAGTGAGCTATCAATAACTCATACTCTGAAACTTTTTCATCAAGTGTATTCAGCAGAAAAAAAGAAAAATTATGAATTCAAAGTAAAATCACAATCAGCTGAACTGCTTGTTTTATGAATCAAACAAAAAGCAGACAAAAAATGTCATCATTTAGGTCAATATATAACAACTGTAGTAGAGTCTGTGCTGTTTTCATCTGAAAGAAAAATAGAGACCTAGAAAAAGTAAATTGCTGAAGGGCAGGAAAAAAAAAGTTACTCCGAGCCTCCAAATATAGAAATGTCTCATCTGTTTTTTTTTTTTTTTTTAATAAAAGATATGAACAACTGTAAGAGCCATCCAGATCAGCACATTTTCTTCATGATGTCTTGTTGATCTTTTCCCTTATATTGAACACAAGTCCCAAAGCAGAAGAGATCTGTATCTTTACACATCTCTAATGCAACCAGGGAAAAGAAAAAAGCCACAAATAAATAACCATTAAACCAAAATATTTTTTAAAAATTAATTATTAACATATCTAACCCCCTAAATAGCAAAATATTAACTTTAATGGCTACTGCCAGACTACTTCTCACTTGTTTCCTCTCCAGGACAATCCTACTTCACAGTTACAGCAATCTGTGAGAATAAAGATGCATTGAAGTGACATATTACTGGTTGCTGATCACTTTTACATATATTTTGGTTATGCTTTGCTTTTGTTGTGAAAGGTATGCTCTCAGCTGAAAATGAATGTGACAGCAAGGAAGAGTAGGAGGAAGCAGACAAATAAATTTGTGAGGAGACGGTAACATTTAAGAACTTCAGAAAAAGGACTTTGTGACAATCCAAACATTTGAAATATTATGGTCTATATTTTCACTTTTTTTTTTTTTTTTTCCATTTTGGTTACTTCTTTTATATCATGTAGAATCATATTCAAGTTTATGAATGATACCATTGGAGCAAATGGTTCAGAATCAGAGTTGAAAGCTGTCATTTGGAAGAACTCATTTAAGAACTAAAAGCAAATGCTTAAACACCTTCTTAATTGAAATTTGTTTTTCTGACAATCTTGAATTTAAATAAGCATCAAACACTTATTGTTTCATTAAACACTCTTCTGATTGTTCAGAGCCATCAAAACATTTCATTCTCAGTGTTCTACACAAATAACTTGGATATCTTTAAACCAACTGGAGAGAATTTTAAATTAACTTAAAGCTGGTTATGATTAATTTTGGAAAATATACCTGCTGGTAGGACCTTAAAAAAGAGAAACAGGAATTAAAGAAAGAAAGTATTTCATTTTCAGGGTTCCTTCATACTATTTTTTTTACCTTATAACAATGAGAGTGATATATAAGCAACTAATTAAGAAATCCAGTGACATTTTTCTATGAATAAAAATACCAAAAAATACTCATTTGTTTAACATATGTAACTTGTTTCAAAGAATTCTAAAAGCTAGATGTACTTATTTCAGAGGCATATTATAAGCCTCATAGCAAAGATTGTCATGTCCAATAAAGGTAGGCACATACACCAGTGAAAACCACCCACCTTCGTGTCAACAGAGGACATATTCTTTTGTATATTTCTACAGCATTTTCAAGAAGAAACTCCAAAGTAACGAAAAACTGTCCCAGCCTGCACTTGAAGAGGTGATTGATTCTAGATTTATGCGTTTTTAGAATCCTATTGCTGACAAGCACATCCCATCTGTAACCATAGCTGTTGTCTTTAGTCCCAGAGGGCAGAAGAAGAAGAATTGCAGCAGCATAAGTAACTCTAAAATCCAGGAAGGCATAGGTTTTCCTGTTCATAGGCCTATATAGCCGTGCAAGATCCTCTCCCTCAGTTTTCAGTAATCCCTCAGAATACTGTGTTTGGTGTATAAGAATTAGAAACCAAAAACATCCACGATCAAGTACTTGAAAGATTGTCTCAGATCTTATTCCCATGGGTTCACGCTCAGTTGTTCAAACTGAATATGCATATCAAACACATACTCACAGAAAAGTTAATGTGGGCATTTCAATACTTGTAAAATGTAGTCAAAAATCATAATGGTACACTGATAATTTTTTTTATGGAAATGCCAACAAACAGATGAATACCAGCCAGTGTGAACTGGGTTCTTGTTTCTCTTTGGAAAAATATGACACAAAAACTTTGATTCTGTGAATTCTGTGAAAAAAAATACTGAAATCATTACCGGAAAATAATCAAGTAAATTATGACTATTTGAAATAAAGCAGAAATTGGTAGGATACAGTAGCAATCCAATCTCTGATTCTCCATCTGCTGTATCAGTTGCAAACTTGTATTAATGTCGATGGTGCAAGATAAAACTCCTGAAGCTTAAACACTTCAGTCAATATGTTGCTAGTGATCTATTTGCGAGGATAGCAAACCAGCTTAGATGAAAAGACCACTTTCAGACCACTGAAAAGCCCTGTTATCACCTCTCATCTTTTTTACTCTATAAACTAATGTCATGCGAACAAAGAGTCATCCATAAACTGAAAAAAAATGTGAAACAGGGAAATCAATAAAAATGTAAGAAGGCAATAAAAATCAAAATAGCTTAGAATAGGAAAGGCTGAGGAGTTATAGTAAATACCTTAAGCACATCAATAAAATGAAATGTATACTTCAAAATAAAAAATGAGAATTTAATAAAAAATAAGATGAGAGACATATTTCAAAATATGGATTTGAAAACTAAAGGCATTCTTGAAATTTCTGTCAGACCTCTAAAAATGGGATTAACTACAATGTCTGCAATTTTAATCCACCCAAAATACATTTTGTTTCTTTCTTGAGGAGTGGGTTTTTTGTTTTGGTCTTGAGACGTTTGTTTGTTTTGTTTCTGGCATTTGGATTTCTTTGTTAGCATTGTATCTGTAAAAATTGATGTTAAAAAATAAAAGCTGAATTTCATTTATGATCTCATACTGCCAGAATCTGGGGCTTTAGAAACATGACAACACTACAAATAAAGAGTTAGGCCCTGTGGAAGTTAATAGAAATTTTTGATTTCATAACATGTTTGCAATAAAAGCACATGACCCGGTAATATCAAACTGTCTGAATAGTCTTTAAGGTTCTTTGGTTAGTGAAGTTCCCAGTTTAAAACTACAGATCCTAAAAATAAGCTTGTATACGCTTAGTGCTGAAACATTTATTTTGGGGAAGGGGGCATTTTAGCCTTTGTAAATAAGAGAAACATTACTGGACTAGCAACAAAAGTCATTTGGGCACATCTGTGCTTTTGCAGAGGGGATGATTAGCTTTGGTCAAGGATGGGATCTGGAAGAACTCAGAACAAAATTTCTTCACAGAGTATTAGTAAAGCCAGACAACTCACTGGGTAAGTTTTATTAGTGTGCCACTGGCAAATATCTGTGGCACATTTTCGTCCTCCATAAAAGATACTGTATTCCATATCATCATCAGGAAGGTTCATGACCAGTGGGATTTATGTGTTTCACAAAAGGCCAGAACAGGCAAAAATCTCTGTTTTCTATTCCTGTATTAGCTGAGATATTAAATGAAATCAGTGGAGAGATAATCACTTTTCAGAGAGATAGATCAAAATCAATTTCAGAAAAAGAAAATATATACATCTGGGAGAACAGCATCACAAGACAAATTTTTGAATTATTAGAAAATATAAAACATTTGATGGAAAGAAATTATATAGGCTATATGTATGATCTCTCTGTATTGAGAAGACAGGCTAAGTGACAAACTATGATGGTCTCAGTCTGGAATGGTTGGGATTCTCTGGCATTATGACATCTACTGTATGAGGTTTCACAGTTTATTGGTTGTTTGGTTTGGTGTGGTTTGTTGGGTTTTGTTTGTTTGTTCAGAAATGGAAGCCTAAGACATAAACCTAGAAATAATCCCTTAAATTATTATGTAAGCCCTCAGAAACCACAAACAAAGCAGTTGTGTACTCCTACTACATTCTACATTTTCAAATTAGGCATATTGCTTGTCTCCCTTTTCACTTACCATAGAATCATAGAAT
>VXAA01001881.1:0-84515 GCA_013399115.1 Anseranas semipalmata
AGGGTAAAACCACCACAACTGTGAAGGACTATGGAAACATACACACCGGCATTTCACAGGTGGCTCGCTCTTTTACCTCATCCAGGAGTAATGTGACAGATTATATTTGCTGTTTATTAATTTACTACTCAATATATAATGCCGTCCAGTCTTTCTCTAGCCTGAATGTAGAGCCAGCCGCTGTTATACTCTCCTTCACAATATATATACCTGGTCCTACAATGCCTTATATTTGACTGTTACGTTGAATGGCTTCTGTGGCCTATTGTAAGATTACAGTAGGTTGCAGACCCAAAAATTGCTTTCCCTTCAAGGGTTAAACTATATAATGTAATTGTACCTTATTCTAAGAAAGCTGCTCTCCCTGGGGTCAGGCAGAGCACTGAGCTGCAATCATTAATAAGCCATTTCGTGTTTGCCTCTGTGATCAAAGAATTCTTGTCCAGAGTGCAGTAGCTTGTTTCCTTTGCATTTCAGCTTCAAATTTAGTTTCCAGAGAGAAGAGAGAATAAATCCTGACAATAACAATGGTGAATCTTTAATGGCACTCATTAAAGTCAATGTTTGATTTTTCAACTGTGCTACCTGAAATTCAATTTTTAGACCAAAAATGCATTTAAAAGCTTTGGGGCCTTTTGTAACAAACACCCTTTCACAAGTTATACTGATCTGCTATGTTGGATGGAAGACTACTTTATGTTATTTGTTCCATTAGTTCCTTTAATTTCTTTTATAATAGTTGAGCCTTTACAGCAGTTAAAAAAAAAATCTAATAGCAGCTTTGATCTTCAGATATGAGCTAGAGGGTACTCCACACTTGGATTTTAAATAATGTACTGTAGAAAGCTACCATCCAATGAAAAATCCTCAATTACTTTAAAAGCTACCCTTCACCATGCTTTTACATTTACAGGCCTTTCTCCTTTTTTGAAATTTCATCCTCCATAATACCGAGGTGCTTTAAGCAATTATTTATGATAGCATTACCTCATACTAATTTTCTACTCAGTGCATACACCAGAGTTGCATCTGCTTTGTTAGAGCAAGGAACATGATCTAGCTGATACTTGTTCTCCCTCTTCTCTGACATAATTGATGAAAAACACTTCCCAGAGACATCAGTGCCTTTCTCTCTTTGCATGGGATGCAGCGTTCCTTTAACTATTCTTCAGTAAATACATTAATTGAAACAAAAATCCAGAGCAGAACTCTGCATTATAAGATGTTGCAGTACATTTATTTTCGTGCCTTTAGGACTAAAAATCTCATAGATAAAGCCCCAGGTTTCATATGCTGTTTGAGTTAACATGCCTTGCTGTATGTAACTAATACCGATGCTGTTCAATACGTGTGTATTTGACTATGTATATGCACACACAGTTGCAGCTACGCTTATTGCTTGTGTAACTGGATACTGAGAGCTGCACACAATATACTGGGTATAAACAAATATCCATTTTCTCTTTAGAGCATAACTGACTGAGCTTTTTTTTTTTAATGAAAATTTAGTTTTGCTGGAAAAATTGGCTTCCAAAAAAAAATCGGAAGGCTCTCTGGCTGCAAAGCCTGCCAGTTTCACCTGATTGCACATTATTGAGGATCAAAGGCATTGGAATCTCCACCTGATGTGAGTGCAGTCACATGTTGTGCATAAAGTGTAAGGGAAGCTGTATTAGATTCAAAATGGGAGCCTCAATAAACAGCTCAACATCTGTGAAATGCAAAGGAAAACAGAGGTGTCTCCATGCTGACTAAATGCCAGTTATTCCTTAGAATTACGAACCTCCTTCTATCATTCAGTATCTGTACCTACTTATAACCAGAGAAATAGTCTTTGGATTAAATGTTGAGTGATATTAAAGCCCTGGTGTAGGAGACACAGACTCATTTTCCTGCCCTGCTGGATGAGAAATGAGGCTTGAGCCTCATTTGAAACCACCAAACTGCTGGGTAGTTTCTCACCATCTCTCTCACTAAGATCTTTCTGCCTTGTGTTAATAATGGAACAGGCTTGAAACTCATGCCACTGCCTTGCTGTAGACAGTGTCAGCTAAGCCAGTTCCATCCCCCAAAACATTTATTTTCTGGCACACAGTACTGCAATCTCCCTCATCTGAGGTGGCTGCTCAAACCCCTTTACTCTGGGATACACTCACATGTAACTTGCACTGTTATCAGAATCCTAAGTCACCTCCCTTCACATTTTAACTCTACTACTGTTGTGCTAGGGCGCTTCTTATCCTGATTCCTGAGATCAGAGTACTTCTGAACCTGCCAGTCCTGCTGAACTCTGTTAGGCAATTAAATTAGAGACATGTCACAGCTGAGAGATGTGTTAAAAGGCATTTTCTGACACTACTTATCAGATCCTGAAGCCTGCTTCCAAGAAATGGGAGACAGACAATCCCAGTCAGCTCTGAAGTTTTCCTTCTCCACTCTGTTGCTTAGGGGGATTCAGGTTCAGCTGAATGGTGAACCAGGTGAATGGTGACAGGACTGTCATTGTTTTGTTTCATTTTTGAATTATAGTATTCCTAGTTTTCCTGAAAGAATAGGATTTTTTTTTTTTTTCATACTCAGGATTAAAAAGTATAACAATGGTTAGATAGTTAATAAGAGTTATAAGAAGATGAAGAAGAAGAAAAATCCTTGTTTTTCAGCCAGCCTTTTAAATCTGGGCCCAAAATCTCCATATGCTTTTAAAAATTACTTCTAAGGACTACTTAAATGTATCTGTAATTAAAGTTAGAGACATGGGTAACTTTCATATTAGAATCATAATTTACTGAACATAGGGTTATCTTTGAAGATTGTCTGGAAGACAGAATTGGTGCAGACACAGTTGTCCATCTGTTTTCTGTCCTAAATCCAAATATCTGTAAAGAAATAGCTTCATACTTTCAAAAGTGAAATGGGCTGTAAAGCTCATATATCCTGAACTTGGGAGTAGAGAAAATCAGATAACTTAGTCTTTCTTCATGGGAATATTATAAAAACCTTAAAGATCTCCAAAGCTCAGGCTCACAATAAATCTAATGTAACATATAACAAGCATAGAATGCATCCAAGGAGTCCTTCCCTGAGGTCATTAACATACTTTCTGCAAAGTGTTCCTCAAATCCTTGGATGGAAGAAAGCAGAGATTTGTACAGTGAGATTTACGATGTGATCATATGAGGTTTGCAATTCCTTCATCAAGCTCTATGGCACTGACACAATGCTCAACAGATTTGCCTTTGTTTGTTTGTTTTTTCCTTCATTTTCAACTAAACAGTAAATAAAATTACCAAAGTAAATCAATACAATACATTTCAATTTCTCCTCAAGGGATTTATATTGCTTTATATTTGATATTTCTACCCATCCAGAGAACTAGATTTTACTCCTCTCTGTTTCCTCTGAAACATAGTGAGTAATGGATGCCCAACACTAAAAAAAAAAAAAAAAAAAGAATAGAAAAGAGAGAGAGAAAAAAATAATGTGCTCTTGGCGTTGTAATTGTTCACATTACAATAGTATCTTGGGGCTTAGTTTGAGATCAAGATCCCATTTTGCTATGTTTCTGGGTATAGTAGAAGATAATCTTCACTTCAGAGCAGTTTTAATCTCAGTAGAAATGATAAATAGAAGGTAGTAGAAAGGAACTGCTATGTCTCTGTTTTATAGACAGGTTTAAAGCACAGAGTTTACTCTTACACTGATTTGTCATGCTGAAGGAAGCCCCAGTGAGGGAGCTCTACCACAGCATGTCAGAGGCAGATTCCTCATGGAAATGTCAAATATCCCAAAACCACTGTGGCACACACAGAGTGGAGCCCCTCTAATGTTTGGCTTGTGCTCCCTTTGCTCCAAAGGGGTTATAGGCTCTCCTCTAACCCTTCTCATAACCTTATGTGTGGCTCCCACATGCTGCCATCCTTCTCTGCTGCATTCACAGCATCTGAATGCTCTGAAAATTTGCAAGTCCTGTGACTCAGGCAGAGTGAGAGCATAATTTGCCTACTCCACTGATAGAGAGGGAGGGGGAAAATCATGACTTCCAATAATGCCTGATTCATCTCTAGCTTAGAAAAAAATGCTTTTCAGTCACAGAAAGCAACTCTGAGTCACTGCAAGTGCCACCCTTTAGCTTTAATTCACTGTATTTGTGTTGTCAGTACTCACTAAACAACATGTAGTCGTAAGTGTGTTGGATGATAAAGAGTAGGCTTTCAGTATCAAGATGTAAATTGGTATACATATTAGACAGTCATTGCTATGTCATACAAACATTGTAAAACAGTAAGAAACATACTGTTCCTCTAGACACAGGCACAGGCACACATTTCAAAAAAAAAAAAAAAAAAGTGATTATAAGCTTGTTTTTTTATGATCCTAAGGAGTGTCTGTAGGCTTGCTTTCCATGATCATAAGGAGAGTCATTCCATTAATTACTTCCCTGGTCACCATGGCTACACTGATGCCAAGCTAGACACACTAGTCATGTCTTGAAATTCTGAAAAAGAGCTTGAACATTCTATTTATGACATAACAGATGTGCATCTGCTGCATGAAAGCGTCACACGGTATCATCTATCCCTTTCTCTACCTTCTCTCAACAGTGGTGGTTGGCTGCAGTTTTCAGCAGCCCATGACAGCCCCCAGAATTAAGCTTGTTACTCAGTTTCTATTGGGTGACCTCTGAATTCATCTTTGGGTGATTAATGTTCCCCTCCAAGTATGTGCAGGATTGGTTTGATGCAAGAAAGGAGAATGTCATCAGAGTACCCAGGTAAAGGTTTCATGCCCAGACACATGATTTGTGGGTGCTAGGTCTTCTAGGACAACATTTGAGGCTGCCCCAAAGTGTTCAGAGATACTTCCCATCTAAAGCGCATGAGGTTTTTGGTACTGGCACTCTATGAAGGTTAGCAGTACAGAGAAGAAAGCTAAAAGACAGAAATCAAGTCCAGGCTAGTGATGCATGGTATTGTAAAGTGCAAGAATATTATTAAGTACACAGGTGATTTATTCCTTCCTAAATGCTGTCAGACTTTACTGGCATGGTATGCAAAAGTGGGATAATACATTTGCAGGAACTGCTGCCCATTCAAAAATCATGTTAGGGCAAAATGGTCAACTCAGTGTCTCTTGCCTCTTCCTATCTTTCAGTTCTGCACACTTATTCTTCCATAATTTGTGTTAATCTGGAATGATAACTGCACAAAACAACATGTTTATTTCTTGAAATGAAAACATTTTTAGGGACAGTTTCTATCTGTTGTAGGAATGCTGTTTTCATGAGGTGATAGCAGTTCCTGAGAACCCAAACGTTATTAGATGTATTTTGACACATCTGTCTCTTTATACATCCGGAAATACCCAGTTAGCTGTTAAAAGTGAAGGAATTTTTGTTTTCAGTGTTCTTTTGAGGAAAATATTGAGGTTTCATTGTTATTTTTCTATATTTGAATAGTACGAAATACCTGTTTGATATTTTCCTCTTTTTAAAAGGTGATTTATTACATTTTTTTTCTTTTTTTTTTTTTTTTTCAGCAAAATACAAAACTGGGATTGGTTGGGCCAAGTGGAAATGTATCCAAACTTGTACTTCAGTGATTACTGCTTATATATTTTCAGCCAACATAAACAAATCTACACATAAGGAAAGGATGAATTTATTCTACATTGATAAATGATTGCATCCAATCAGTTGTGATTTCTAATTGTATGCATTTGCTCTTTTAATCCCTGCTTAAAAGAATAGGTTTGAAGATTTTCCCCACGAGCTGTGACCTAGCAGTGTTCTTTTATTTCATATTAGATTGGGATCTTTCCTATCCCCTCCATTTTTTTCCCTCAATTTCTTCCTCAGCTTTTTCAATTTCCTGTCACTCCAGTGAACAGCCTTCTTAAGGGAACTCAAAACAGTTACATTTAACACAATCACAGATATTCTTTTCCCTGATGTTATTCAAATCTGTACATTTATAAAAAAAAAAATTCTTGGTCTATACAGTTCCTTAGTAGAGTCCCTCAGAAGTAGTAAGGACATCATGGACTGCCACAGTTCATCTATTTATCTTTGTGTTTGTGTGTTCTTCAAGTATCACTGGTTTGAGTATCTTGGTAACTGATGTAGCAGCTTGACATTAATTAATGTTAATTTGTGTTTCTTTTTTTTTTTCATCATACCCTTGAATGACACTGTAGTTCAGCAGTGCTCTCCAGTGCTCCTATGAAGAATGCCAATGAGCAGATGATGTGCTTTTTTTTAACCTATATCTGCATCATCTCTTGTTTTTCACACCACAGTCCATTTCAGTTCTTGCAGTTTTTCCAGAATGTGGACACTGTCTTTAGTCTTCTAGTTTGTCACAGGGCCCTTATTCACATTAACCAAGAAAATAGCCATGGTGCCCAATTCTTAATACAATTTTGCATTTTCCTGCCAGATTTCAGATAAATGATTGTGCTCCTAGACCCTATGTGCTCCAGTTCTTAGTCTGATTTCTTAGCATGGACATTTTTTTGTTAGCATTAGCACCTATTTCATTCTATTCACCATGCTGCAAGGTTAGGGACTTCCAGCCTCCACACACCAGTTTGTAAGCTAGCTGTGAGAGCCTCCATTGCCTCCAGCTTTGTCTGTCCTCTGATTTGGGAAGAACTCTGCCTGTAGAAGACTCACTATCCCTTTCTGCAGAGGAAATACACTGGTTACACATCTCTCTGCTGGGAATATTCGGAATTCTCTAATACCTCTCTAGGTACAAAACTAGACACTCTCTTCAGCTTCATCTAGTGAATTCTATGCTCAGCTAGTAGTAATTACTCTTACACAATTACTTTGGCAGCAGTTCCATGCTGTTTTCAAGTTGTTTTATTCAAGATCTTAATCATGGACAGGTGGCTTAAAAGGAAAGCACTTCAATATAGGCTTGGGAAGATTTGCAAAATCCCTGAGTTTTCTTTTGCTTATATATATNCAATACAGTTTCATAGTTAACCTCCTCTGCCCTGAGTTAACTGAAAACTGTTGAAACATCAAAGTCACCTATTGTTAGAAATAGCTCCTTTTTGTTAGCACCTGTGGCCAAATTGCCTTCCTTTCATTACCTTTTCAGCTGTTGTGGGGTTTTTAACTGCTTCATTCTTCAAGGTCTCTGCTTAATTTGCTGCAGTTCTGATTGAATTCTCGCTCAGAGCCAAGAGGTCTGCTTCTCTGTGAGAAGTTTTGCTAAGGGATCTGCAGCCTGGGTCTCTGCCCAGCACCTAGGTCCCATTGCTCCTGGAGTCAGATGTGGATCAGAAGAATACCTGTAGATAAAATCATTGCAGGGTTAGGCAGTAGGTTTGCAAAGGATGAATGCTTAAGATCAGATGTTATCTTTGCTACTTGGCAGACACTTAAGTACAGTGTTAATCCTGAGAGATTCCAGAGATCTCTGATTTTTGAACTGAGGATCAAGTAACTCATTACACATAACAAAGAAATATTGTACATTTTCATTAATCAGAAAATATTGTCAGATGGTAAATTTTATTGAATGGTTGTATGTAACGTACACAAAAGTATTCAGGCACCGATGATGGTATCGAAACTGAGTGCAGGGGAGAGATGTATCAAAGACAGGGAAAGATCAGAAGTGGGAAATACAGGGCAATATTTTTGTCCCCCTATTTTCGGGGAGGGGATGGGGTGGGCGTGAGCATGGTTAAATTACAGTTTTAGCCCTTTCTGTAGATTAATTTTGTTGACAGTTCCAATGTAAAAAGTATTTTGCCAGTTCAGACTTCCCATTGAAAGCCCAATTTCACATTCATTTACACTGAAATTTATTCAACTTAAGCTGGTATTCTTAGTATTCTTTGTATTACTCTTGTGTTTTGCAATCAAGTTCGCTATTCCAGTATTGCCAAAGCAAAAAACAATTGCAGCAGTCACAGTATAAGCAAACACAGGAGAAAAAAAAAAAAAAAAGAATTATAAAAAAATAAAGTGCTTTGAATTCCAGGGGGGGAATAAAAATGATTTGTATTAAAGGTTAAATATTCCCTAAACTATAATGTTACAAGTTTTATAGGAATGATGTCTCTATATCCTTGTGCAATGCATCATCAATCCACAGCCAAATACCACTGACACTGTACATTTTTTATCTCTACAGAACAATATTTGGATACCACTTACCTCTGAGGCAGTTCTTCTGGAAATTATAAATATATTTCTTTCTTGGGATCTAAAGAAAGCACATCAAAATGAATGATGGAGCCTACAAACTGAATTTGCAGCTGTTTTATGTAAACTGTGAGAAAGTATAAAATTTCTTGTTTTAATTCACTCTACCCAGAGTCTTAAGGACAGCAACCTGAAATGTTACATTTGTAATATTACTTTATAGTTCCTACCTAGCTGTATGGAAGATCACAAACAATCATTCTTTCTTGTGCAAGGGAGGACCATGACACTACAAGCTTGAAGTAACCCCATGCAAAATCGAGGAGCTAATTCTAGCTGGACTGGTCAAACACAGCAGTTTAAAAATAGCACTACTGAAGCAAGAGATCATTCTTAGTTAGAAACTTGCACCAGATACTTTTAATACTCTATTAATTTTTTTTCTTCTTTCTTCTGGTGATCCAAAACACCAATGCTGTCTAGAAAGCAGAGTTACCACAAGCTTGCTTTACTACCACTCTTTTATGACTCTTAGGACTTTGGTAAGGAAGAGATCTAAGATCAAGACAGCTCCCTTTCACCTGCCAGGTGTTGGAAAAGACTGTTTGTAGAAATCAGTGGTCAAAAATGACTGAAAATATTTTTTAAACTGAATATAAGTATATAAGCAATGCTAACTGTAATCAATTACAAACTGAATCCAGCAAGATAGCAATGACAGTATATAAATACATCTCTTGAATCTCCTTGTTACCAATACATCTGTAGATCCAAAGTACAATTTTATCAATAAACCTACCATAAAATAATCATATTCCTTTTGTTTTTAAAAGCTAAGGCTTATTTTCCTCTATTTTATTATGTGCATTATTCTTTCATAGTACCACTAGCACAATATTGTGGAAATGCTGTCATTGTGGATACAGTCTGCTTGAAAGGGAAGGCCTAGACAATTGTCTCATATGGCTAATTTATAGTACATCTATCATTGTACTATTGTGTGTATATGATGACTGTCAGTTCATTAGAATATAAATCCGCTTATAAATATTTGATATGATTTTTTTTTTTGTTAAACTTTAAGCCTTGTCTACTCTAGTGATGTGTTTATTGTCTAAATTAAGCCTTAATATTTCACTTGCTCTAATGTTTTATGTGGCAATAGATTTTCACAAGGGCTTCATAAGAATGGGTTAAGCTTGCTCTATTGTCATGAAAATGTGGTGATTTTTTTTTCCTGTGCACTTTCTACTGTCATTCCAGTCCCTCTCACTGATTCTGAGATTGAATGGCTCATGTGTTCTCTTAGACATAGTCATCTGCTATATTATGGTGCTTTGACTATTTCATTATTCTGTTTCTTGACTTTCATGCCGATGTCATCAATTCAGCTATTGCTTATTCAGCTTGTTAATGAAGGAAAAGTGCAATGACCATTCAGTCAAACCACAGAATATAGAAAAGGTCAAGGTTCTGTAGTACGTTATTCTAATTCATAGAATATTGTACATAAAACAATATATATTCCATTCCCTGATACTTCATTTCATAACAAAATTATTACAAGAACATAACATGACATAAAATTAATCCACACTAAAAATAAAGCCCGCAATTAAAATGTTAAATGGAACAACATGAATACTTTCTTTTGACAATTACTGGATTAAGAATAAGGTTTTAATCTTGTAGCACACAAAATCATAATCTTATAATTTGCCACAGGATACCACATATGATTTAAATCTACAGCAGGATACAGATGCTAAAGTGTTGCCTAACCTCTCCCGCTGAGAAGGACCTCAGTGAAAATTAAAATTCTACCTAGATTTTCTAAACCTAGCAAGATGTGCAATCTTTCTAATCCCAAATAGCAAAATCTCATCCCAAGTAGCAAAATTTTTGATCAAGGAAAAGACAATGATAAAGAATGCACACCAGATTTTGTAGCCTCATAGTTTCTCATAGTTTCTCATAGTGTCTCATAGTTTCTTATGGTTTCAATCACCCATGGTGGTTGGGAACATGTTGACAGCCCTTGCCGAGCAACTAAGCAAATATTCACTGTAATAACTGCTTTAAAGCTGAAATTCTCTTATTGGAGCAGAAACTAAAATCCCATCCCTAGTCTCATAGATAGTAGTCATAGGACTGGGGAATTCTGGTCATTTTCTCTGGTTCTGTTTGATTAAACTTTTACTTTATGTGCTGCAAAATAGAACAGCCTTGGAAAAAAGAGTTTTAGAAATATTTTTCCTCCCATCTCAACTACAGTCTGATTGTTAGGGTACTTCCAGGAGGTGCCAGCAATAGTCTTTTGGGCAGAGGATAAATTAATTCCATCTCTTACCTCTTCCCTACAATGACTATTTGACCTCTACAGTTTGAGACAATAATAAGAGAAAGGACTAGATTTTTAATGAAATAATGCTCTTTTCTTTTTCCTCATTCTCCGTTTCTTTTTGTAAGAACATGCTTAGTTATGTAATTTAAGAGTTTTTACGTCAATGAAGGCAAGAATACCAATCCAGAAGAAACATAGAGTTTATATCTATAGAGATATATTTTCTAAATCAGACTTGGATGGCATGTTACCTTTATTTTAATTGTAATAGAAAAGATTGTGAGGCATTTTGTAACTCCCTAACTTTATGTTTAATTTTTAATTTTAATTTACCTTTGTATATCTTCAAATTTATATTTGAGTATGGAATTTATTACTGTCATTTTCTCCATAATTTTGCTCTTTAACTTAATCCTGCATGTCTACCTACTTTTGTATTACTCCCATTATCCAAAATTGTTATTATTTTTATTCATACAAATATGTAGTTGTTCATGATGGTCATATGAATTTGCTTATTTCTGAAACCTGTAATTTCACTTCTATTGTCCTTCACTAAATGGAGTTACTGATATTGTAATGACTTATCAGACTGTGTCTCTTTCAGTTCTTTCTTGCCATTAATTACACTCAATTCATTAATATGGCAAATTGAAAAGTTTTCATTTCTGTTAGTCTTTTCTTCAGTATTCTGGAAAATAGGTTTAGTCTCAATCAATGAAAATTAGAGCCCAGTAGTAGATAGAAAGAGAAAAATTGAAAGTCAAATGACAGGTTGGGTCAGGCCCCAGTCTGCATCTGATCTGTGCTCACAATAACTCTGAATTATGAATCAGGTTGTTTTTAGCCAGCTAAGGGCCTGTTTTACATTCAGTGCCCAATGTAAGAAGTAGAATAGGGCTGTTAAAGTGACCCATTAGTCTCTCTAAAATTCCATTTCACAAACAAACAGCAATCGCTTTGGGGCTTTTAGCAGCTTTTCGTCTGTTTCAAACAGTTCTCTTTTGTCAGTCATTTGAGGAAGTGGATATGTTTGGGTAAAAAATATGCAATTGTCTCGTCATTTATTTCAGATGATTCTATCAGAACTGAATAAAATTTGGGAACAGACTACTTGGTTTATATATGAAGTCATGCATTAAGAAGAAAAGAAGAGCATGTACTTCTACTTACAGTAGCTGGAATGATAGTTCTGAATGGCACATATGATCCTGGAACAATAACCTTACCTGAAAAACATCACCTTTTATAGCCAAATCCACTGTCACAGACTTGGAAATCTGAAGGACATAACTCAGGTAAACTTCGGAAGTTGTCAAAACACCCATGTATCCATTGACAAATTTGGCTGTATTTTTTTTCAGTAAGGGATTTAATCATGTTGAACTAAAAAAGGAGGAAAGGATACGAACATCTTTACACAGGAAACAGACATAAATAAAATAAAAGACCATTATTTCAATACTGGGAGGCACTGGACTAAGGACTTTCAATATTTCTAGCATTTTTTCCCTTCTACCTCCTCTGACCTTACTGTATGCTCTCAACTTGTCTTCATGATGTCTTACATCACCCTTTTTTGTTCCTTCCTCCTCCCCTCCCTCCCCCAAATGAACTATGAACCCTAATACAATGGCCTAAGCACTTTGGAAGGAAGGTATGATATATATGCATAAATTAAAGTATTATCCAAATATATTAATCAAAGGGCTGAAGAAACGTAGAAGACATGAACTCCAATAAACCAGCAACATTTTAGAGCTGAAAATGCTGTTCCCCTTACCTTTCCTGCTGTGGAAGAAAAGGTTGATGATTCTCTGGAGATCTTGTGATAGCTCAAGACATGCCAATGACTCATCTGTAAATAACTATTCCCCTGAAGCTAGCAAGGAAAACTCCACAGAATGTGCTTGATAATATAAATCTCATCATGAAGCGATATACATCCTATAATTGCCACTTTATGGGTGAAGGCCAGATTTCCTAGCAGGTGTGAATTGGCATATCTCTGCTGAAATCACAGAACTGCAGTGTTACATGAGTTTAAGAGTCTGGACCTATTTCCTAAGGTATTTTTGTCATGCCCCTAAAATCAATTCCTTGAAAGCTAAGACAGTGAAGAAAGGAAAAGACTCTCTACTAGCGGGATATCGGCTATCACATAGGCTCTTACCCAGCCTAAGACATTTGGGTTTTACTCTGTTGTAAATTATAAAACATAATAAATATATAACATGTGAAAAATGTAGAAAATGAAACAAAGAAAAAAACTATTATATGACCTTGAAATTACATTTCAATGAATTTTCTTCAGTTTGGACTATTTCAAATAATCTGGAGGTATGTTGAGTGTTACATTATGTTAAGATAAAAAAATATATATGAAGGCAATGTTTCCTTATCACTTCTTTTAGTTTTCACAATTGTGTCAGAATTAGAGCTGTAGGGTTGCATACCAAAAAACACTTACATGCCAAATATTGCTGAATGACCAACCATTGCTGGTTGACCAAAGGAGTTATTTTTTTGGTGATATCTTATGGATATCATCTTATAGATAACAATTTTATATTTAATAGCACAAATGGCCTCATATTTTCCACCATCTCTAATAAGCTACAGCAACCAGTTTCATTTTCCATCTTTTCTGTCAAACTCCTTATTCCATCTCTCATCCAGATTTCCTTTCTGAAGATTTACAAAAGTTTATCATGTTTATTTTAGAAATGACCCTTTGTCAGGCACAAAACAAGTAATTTTGTGGTTAGAACTATTTATGACAAGAACAGATTACTTGGCGAGTCAGAGCAAAGAAATAGGAATTTTTAGACGTGAAATTTTCAGTTTCACAAGGGGTGTGTTTACCCAAATTCTTGAAAATTTTTTGAGGGAGTCAAGAACTCTAGTCTTAACCAGGAATCTAAAGTTGGTCCAGTTGCTTAAAGGAGGCTGTCTACATGGCACAGTGCAGAAATCCTGGGCTAGAGTAGGTAAAATGGTTTGGAGGAGGAGGAGGTACTTCAGGTACAGGAGCAGGTATCTCCACTGCAGTCTATGGAGGCCCCCATGCTGAAGCAGAAGAGTATTTTCCGAAGAATTTGTGGCCCATGGAGAACCCACAGTGAAGCAGATAGCTTTCCTGAGAGACAGTAGGTCATGGGAGAGCCTATGCTGGAGCGTGGGAAAGTGTGAGGAGTCTCTGCAGGGAGAATCTGTAGCTAGCCTACCCCCATCCCCTCTGTGCTGCTCAGGGTGGTAGAGGAGTTGGAAATGAAAGTGTGAAGTTGGGCATGAGAAAGGAGAGAAGTAAGGTGTTGCTTTAATCTGTGTTTGTTTCTCACTACCAAAATCTGTTTTAATTGGCAATGAATTAAACTAATTTTCCCCAAATCGAGTTGGTTTTGCTTGTAATAGCAATTGGTAAGCAATCTCCTTGTCTTATCATGACCCCTGAGCTTTCTCATCCTGTTTTCTCACCCTATCTCACTAAAGAGGGAGAGTGAGTGAGCAGCTGGGTGGGCATTTGGCTGTTAGTCAAGCCAAACATACCACAGGTTCTTAGAAATAGACTAATTGTGTATGTATAACACTTCACCTGGGCTTAATTAGGATATATTCATCTGTGATGAGTGCTATACTACTATAAAGATTTTGCTTTCACTATCTGTTGCAGGGTTTCTGGGGGAATGCCTACACAGCACTGCCATAGGCATAGCTTAAGTTTCAGTTTCCTCATGGATATCTTTGAGATGCAGTGGTTTGTTCTCCTTAATAAAATCCTTTGAGATCTACATATGGAAACCAGTATATCTGAGCTGAGTTATTAGTTTTCACTGAATGAGCATAGATCGTAATAAAATATGTCAGAAACTGACATAATGTTTGGGAATTTAATGGGATATATTTTCTTCGTGATAGGCACATATATTTCCTATTAATGCTAATAGGAGTTATATGTGTGCATCAAGAGAACATACCACTTTGCATGTAAATTTCACATTTTATTTTACAAAGGATATGTAACCCTATTATCACCAGGATCTTAGTGCTGGCACGAAAATTTGTCCCAGCTCAGTTGGTTATAATCAAACATTAAAATGATCTAGCTGAGCCTAATTGTATTTTACCTTCCCACCACTTTTGTAATGAAAGTACTTTAATCCAAAGCATTTTCTGTGTCATGTGGATGAATAAATAGCCTTTTTCTTGAAGTTAAGTTGTTTTTAAACTCAAGCTAATAAAACTACTTCCATTTCCATCAGAGTTACAAGTACAGTTAAAAGGCTTATAAAATTTGGATTTGAAACATTATTCTTTGGCAAAAGAGAATGGTAAAATACTATATCCCTGACTTTTGAAGGTATATTCTAGAGCTGATACAAAATGCCAGCTTTTATGAATCCTGTATTTGATCTAGAAAGCATGTATTTGTTTGTTCGTTTGTTTTGCCTTACACTGATTTTTATTTATTTATATATATATATACATTTTGCATACACTGAACAAGGTATGCAAGTCTATGGCTGTAAATTTTAAATAGCACAAGGTCTTGTGAAAAGGATGCAATTTAGGGTAACTGACCGTGGCTCACAAGCTGCATTAGAATTACTGATCTTTTATATTTCATCTGCCTTCATGATTTACTTCTTATTTGTAAGAAATTTCTTCCTTTTTTCTTTACTAACTTGGTCAGTCACACCAGAAGCAGCTCCCTCTTCCTTGGTACATTCAAAAGTGAGCTTCACATTCAGGAGAATTCAGATTCAGGAATTCTGTCTGGTTCAGTTACCATGTATATTTTCATTGAAAATAAACTGGTGGATGTACGTGGGATTGCGAACACACTTTTATTGAAATTCTGGCAGAACAAAATGTCCTAAAAAAGAAAATTAGCTTTTCAATTTCCCATGGATAAAACTGGAAAATATAATTTGGAAGTGCTTTTACTTGCTGAAAACATATCAGTTTGAGAAAACAGGTTTTGTATCTAGTATCAGCAGACCCAGGATATCAGCTCCATGGCAAGGAGCTAGCCTGAGAGGTCTGGCATGAGCCAGATCTTTCACTGCTGTCAGCCTCCAGTTTCAGAGCAGAAGGCCTCTGAGAGACATTTAAATCTCAACGAACCAGGATTTTGCAATATGACTGTGGTTCCTGAGGAAAATCTATCCCATCACAGCCCGAATAGAAACCATGCTGGGGAAAAAAAAAAAAAAAGTTAAAAATGTCATAAACTATGTCAGCTGTTGGCAAGACCCAATTGCTTTATTTCCTAACCAAGCCAGAGGCATTGTAAAGGTAAGATGGGAAACTACAGCATTTGGACCATACCTGGAGAAGATCCGAGATCCTTGCCACTGTATAGAAGTAAGAACTGATGTTTCAGCTCTTTTACAGGTGGAAAAATTCACAAAAGTTCATTTAAAATCACTGGATTTGTTTGGGATTTCATTCCTAATTCAGTAACCTGGAGCCAAAGGGAGATTTACAATTGACAGCCTAGGAGTAGGGTAGCTTTTGTACCTGGCTACAGGTAAATACTTCTTTGTGATTTTGACTTATTTCTTCTGCTGTCTGGCCTTCTTTTTTTCTTGCATCTCCCTGACTATTTTTTTCTTCCCATCTGTCTTATATGATTCTACTTCTGAGCGCTGGGTCAGATCCTCAGCAATGCATGTGGCTGAGATTATTCCAGCAGACCTGCTGTTTTCATTACCCCATCAGTATAAACTTGTAATTCTTTTTGAATAAGGTCTAAACCGTTACTGTCCTTTGAAAGTGCTTGTGTGACCAAAAGTCTTGATGCACAGAATACTACTACACAGGTTTCTAGTAATATTAATAAAAGCAAAACAAATAAGCAAACAAAAAATAGTTATGATAGTATAACTTAATATTAGCAAGATCTTCTAACTATTTAAATAGATACTCAAATACTTTATATATATATATATATATATATACATATTCCTTCATTCTGAGTTTTGAAAACAGTATATATAAAATGAGTACCTTGGTTCAAGAATCACTATTATTGTTCCCTCAAAGGGATTTGATTTAAAAAACAGATCTGCATATCCCTTATGCTGAACTGTAACGGTAATAAAGCTGATTGTTTGGAAAAGTCACAACCTGTCAGAACCTCCCTTCTCAAAAAGGCATACAAAAATGATAGCCTTTCTGCAGAAATATTAAAATGAACTGTAAAATTCTGTAGTGGGTACTCAACATTAATAAATAATAATTCCATTATCTTTTAAATTAAAAAAAATGCAGAAAATGTGAAATTCTATATTAAATTCTGTAAGCTTTCAGAGAAATTTCTATAGACCTTTGAGCAAAGGTTGGTCACATGAAAGATCTCATTACAGGCACAGGCAAAACTCATGTTACATGCAGCTAAACTTATGCACACAGTATGAAATAATCTTGAACTTAATTTGTGTAAAGTACTATGATATTCCTTCCTGGAAAATCCTTTAGAAGCTTCACTCAAATTGCTGATCCCAGTGTAAAAAAAGGCAGTGAACAGATTTTCAAGGGACGCTTGTGCCCTGGATATTCTGTCTTCTATCAAAAGTCTACTGTACACCAAATTTCATGAAATTTGCAATGTGGTATTTGGATAGAGACTATGCGGTCTTAACTCTCCTTGCAAGATCCAAACAGCACTAGTGTAGGGAATGCTTTCTCAGTTAACTGAATATAATGAGGTTGTAAGCTACGGGCAGTATCGTTGCCCATTGGAAAAAAGGTGTCAAGATGATCCTCATAGGAAGATACACAGAATGTCCCATTAAGGCTCAGCAAATTTTATGGTTTCAGAGGAAAAAGTTATAAGAAGGTAGTGGGAAATAACAATATATATTTATTTTCTACCTTTTTTTTTTTTCTATGAGAAACATCAAACATTTTTTCTACCCATAGCCAGTCTTTCATCTTTAATAGAATATTTAATACTGATGCAAAATAGTAAGATTTTCAACTTTAGAACAATTTTTATTATATAAATTCATTTTAAATTTGAGCTGGAAAGTTTTGGTCATTCTATTAACTTTCACTTACTCCGTGGCTATCAGTACTCTTCTCATTGGTGAGACAGCGCTAAAACAGTAGAATAACTACTGGTCCTAATTAGTCCAGAAGTTGGCCCAGAATGTACTGTGAAACAAGAGCGTCTGCAGTGTCAAACAATTCATAAAAGACTTCAAAAAATAAATGTTAAATTCAAACCGTGATGATAAAAACATATTCTTCCTGTTCTTCCACTTTTAAAAGTGGGTTAGATAGTTCGGGTATATGAGACAATGTCTACATTGGAAAACCCAAGAATTATTCCATGTTCCTGGATTTGAACATGGAACCTGTGACACATTTCAGCTGTTCTGGTTTCTGTGGAAAGGAAATTAAGATGTTTTGTCCAGACCTTCCATCTGTGCAGCTGGGATGATTGGCCTCAGAAATTCTGTAAGTACACAGTTTTTGACTCAGTTTCAGCAACAAGATGTACATTGATATAAAATTTGTCACATTTCAAATTGTGCTCAATTAACTCTTAATCTCAATGTATTATTTTGCACCAACATTGGGAGTGGCAATAAGGGGTTTATGGAAGAGACTGAGAATCTGCTAAACTCTACTTCATGCTAGCAAGATGACTAGTGAGTTGTCACCAGTCAGCGGTCTTTGTGTCACTGAAGCAGAGCAAAGGAAGTCAGAATGGGGAAAAGGCTCTATCCACACATGGGAAGAGATATTAAATAATTTTTTAGGGGAATAAGTAAACATCAAGCTTAGGTCACAGCCAAATCCTCTACCTAGTTCTGGAATGGAACCAAATCTGAACTTTCATGAGGATCTGAAATACTATAAAATTAATTCTTCATTTCATTCTGTGTGAAATCCTCTGAAAACTCATGTCTTTGTCATCTTCTTGCTCCAGTTAACAGCCATATTTTTTAGCTGTGGTCTAGACCTGCAGCTGAGATCAGAACTTGTAGGTAGGAATTGATTAATGCAAACCTCTGTGTGCATAATTTTCTAGCACTGATTCCATTAAAACCATTTGATAGAATATGCCCACTTCTCTGCTTGTTAATACTAATGCTTCTCAGATCCTGTAAAATGGATTGGTGTAGAATTGCTAACTGGAAGAAAAATCATGAGTCTCTTTTTAAAAAGAAGCCTTAAATATTTTTTCTGAATGCCTCCCTGGATTTGTTGTATTAGCTATTGAATCAAATCCCTTGGTACCATGCTGTTTTACTAAAGAATTTCAGTTAAAGGGGCTGTATTTTTTGTGTGGACATTTAGGAGGTCAGATAGCTGTTGCCTCAGGAAGTAGGGCAATTCTATCCATATTAATGCAATTTAACACTAGGTGAGATAAAGCCTTTTGTTTTGCAGTATTTGTGTTTCCTGTATTGGAGACCATTTCCTCTAGCTACTGGAGGACTCACCACATTTAAATTTCAAGGCCTGTGGGCTTTTTAATTCTTTTTTTCTTGCATTCTCCCATTGGTGCCTAAGCCTAATTCTTCTCTCACATAAGCATCACTGCAGAAATATTTAAAAATGACAAGTCACAGGAGAGAGGCTCCTCTAAAGCTCTCACTGATTTAGACTGAGAATGTATCTCTGTATTCCAGTCCTTCTCCACAATGAACTTTTCAGCTGTTTGAGATTCATCCAAAATATCCTTTTTCTTTTTAATAATAACATCTAAAATAATCCTAGCACATTTACTGTGACACTAATATACCTCAGGGCCACCTTCTTACTGCACAATTTACCTACAGCATTCATTAATGGCTGAGAAAAACACACCCTGTCATGGCTTACTGCAACCTAACAGACTTAAATTGCATCCAGGAAGCTGACAGGCCAGTGCATTATTAACTGAGCCGTTGAGACCCTTTAAACTGTATTGTATGTAAGTTTATAGCACAGGGAGTATAGAATTTTAAGCTTGCACATTTTAATGTATTTAATATGCCTCACTCGGCAGTTTGCTTTGTGAACTGTTAATCTTTTCAACCGATACAGCAAAATGTCACTGTATTCATTTGCGGAATATAATAGGCTTATATCCTGAAACAATAAAGTTATAATAGCCTGCCTGCTGCCTAGTGAAGTTATACAAATTCAGCATGTACAAGGTGTTGTGTGTCCTACTTACCCTCCAGGTTTTTAAAACTCATCTTCTCATACAAATGCCTTGAAAATCAGTAGCACACATTATTTTCGTGAGATAAAGCCAACTAAATGTTGTGGATCAAGCTCTGTGGAATTCTCTGTCTCTCTCTCTGGAATTGCTTTTGGTACCTTTGATACTAATTCCTTCTTGCCACCTCCACCCATGACTAATGTAAGCTGAAGTCACAGACATCAAGGTCTGTTCTGCGCCCTCAGTACGCGCAGTGGTCTGGAACTGATGAGCGATTCCGCCACTTACGGTGCTGGCGGGAACCAGCAGCCAGGTAATCACAGATCTTAAGGAAGAAAAACTGCTACTAAACTGTCTGGCCTACAGGAAAGAGGTTCTGCACACTCTCTTAAGCTTTGCTGGTATTATATTTGCCCTCCATTCTTTTTCCTGACCATTTCTGCAAAAATTGTAATCTTTCATTTTCTACAGGTATTATGAAAAGGACAATGTGAACTTGGTATTCGCGGTGGGATCACAGTGTTTTGATCGTAATTAATTGTTACCTGCAACAGAGAATCCTGGGTGTGAGGATGAAGATGGTAACAGTAAGAAGGAGCATGCTGACACTACCCATGCTAGCATATGGAAAGTAGATTATTTTTCATAAGAGTTTTCTATTTATTTTTCAAATGAGTCTTACTGGAGAACTCCTGGATTGATTGTTTCTATTGTAGGACTTCCATTCTGAGGAGTGAAAATGTGACATCTCACACTGAATTTCTGTCAGTTTGCTGACTGGCACTGTAGTTGTACTTGGGCAACTTTATGTTCAGTCTATGAAGTGGTTAGTTGACCTGCAGGGCATATTGCAAAGCATGTCTTTTTTAAAAAGGGCTCTCTTTCTGCCAGAGGGGAAGGTTCATGGGGTTCTTTGTCCATAGCAGGAATGATGTGTGGGTTACCTGAGCTTGCACACTTAGATACTGTTAAAGATTCTTAAGAAAAAGGATCTGGAAACCAACCAACATGCAAGGAAAAAAAACACTTTCCAAATGAAGTCTATGTTGTCTGAATCATTTCTACTCATAGTGATTAATTAAAATGTAGCCCGAAGCAGAAGAAGGTCATGCATCTCAGTCTACAACTAAAAAAAATCTTTAGGGAAGAATCAATAAAATGATCCCTTGCTTATTTTATTAAAAATATAATGTAAACAAGAAGAAGATTCTCTAAACCAAACCTAATACATTCTTTAAATAAAGCAGATGTGGTGATAGAATGGAAGTTTCTGGGTATCTTGAGCTCCGGCAGTTATAAAGAAGAAAGGGAATCTGAGGGAAGGAGGTAAGAGAGCTACACTGATTTTTCCTACACAACAATTGTCCAGAGCCCGTATAAACCTGTTTCTTGTTTCTTGTTGGACATAATTTCAAATAATCTGTGACACAAATTTGCTTATTTTAACTGTACTGATTATATAATCTTTTAAGTTGCTTTATTTGCATGCAGAGTTCAGAGATTTCTGTGGCCAAGTATGATTAATCTGAAACATTCAAGTATGTATCTACTACCTGCTAATGAATTGAATATTATCTGGCACTGGATTGTACATGCTCCTTTTTGGCCTAGTGGACTTTGGGCACACTGGGTAACAAAACTTCCCAAGATGCTAATTTTGATTTATAGGAATATGATTATATCTTTTAAGGTCTTAGACAGTGCAATCTCAGAAACATTAATTATTAGGAACTGATTGCTACATCTTGTATTTTTATGTCTGCTATAACCTCTTGATTTATTCCTTTGATATTATTTCAGGTTCAGCAATCAATGATGGTTTTGAGGTTCTTATCAGCTGAATGAATTTAGCAAAGTACAAGACATAAAATTATTGTAAGTAAAATCTTTTCACGTTTTTTTGCTGCAGTTGGGGTCAGGCAGAGTTCTTAAATAAAATATTTAAGAAACGTTTGAATGAGGACCCAGTGAGGATGTGGAAAAATTACATTTTTTCTTAGACTGTTTTAACATCAAAGGTAGCACTGGAGTGAAGGATAGTCATTAAAAGCTGAATTTCTGAAAGTGCCTGGCCTGTGCACTTAAACACAGTTCAGTCGAGTGAAATAATTTAAAATCTGAAGTGTGATCCAGAATCACATATGTCAATTACCATGTTGTCTGTGATATTAAAAATGTATGCAGCTGGAGGCTTAATTATATGAGATCTCTCAGAGTTAGAAACACTTCATCCTTTCCCCCTTTTTTTAAAGTGCAGTCTTTTTAGATGTTGAATACAAATAATTTACAAAATGATAGGAAGGGTTCTTCTCTCATTTGATTCTATTGAAAGCCAGGATAACACTAGAGATCTGCAAAAATTAACTTTAAAATATTGTTGCGCTCATGGAAATCGATTACCTGATGATGATGTTGATTGACTCAATTTAATGATTTTTTTCAAGTGGAACAAAGACTTTTTCATGAAGAATTAGTTAAGACAGTGTCTACTGCATTTGTATGTCTACATCACTACAAAAAGTAGTAATTTTTACATTAAAATGACCAGCACAAGTTTTTGAATCCTCTTCATGTTTCTTTAAAACTGATGCATCTGTTTCCTTTTCCTATCCTAAATCACATTTAAAAAGTGAACCTAACGCTACTGAAGTTAAAAAGTTGTTCACTACTCGGTTGTCTCAATTGCCCAGCTCCCTATTGACTTTAATAAGGGTAGGACTGATCACTGTGAACTATCTCTATTTGTAATAACAAGACACTCTCCCTTTCCTTACATCATGACATGAGCTGAGGTCAGAAGAGATGCTTTAGCTGCTGGCCTGGGGGGAGGAATAGTGGAGGAATAGGAAAACTGTATTCTGGACTTTTTGAACCTGAGATGCACCTTTCCCGTGAATCTGGAAGAATACAGCTCAACCCCAAAGCTTAGCTGTTTTGGCAGTGAATACACAAATACAAAGAAAGAAGATTTCTCTTCTAATAGTCTTGATGAATATCTATGTATGAGATTCTATATTATTATTATTATTATTATTATTATTATTTACAATGGGCAAATACTTATTACTTATGGATCTTGGCTTTTAGTTATTTGCTGTAAGGTTCTCCAGATGAGACATCAGGGAGTCAGATGGAGCTCCAGGATGTGTGATTTGTACAGCAAATTAGAAGAGATCTTTTTACTGGAGAGTCAGCATTTCTGGTGGCAAGCGGCCTACTCAAAATTTTATCTGCCAGATTCGAGAGGGAAGGGAAAGCTTCCTGGAGAGGTATAAAGTGATGTTTTTGTGATGATGAAGATGATACACACGAAACAATGCGGAGGTACAGATTTTCTGAGGTCAGAAGGACAACAGTAAAATTAAGAGAGCTGCATTATGATGCACTCCTACCAAGAAGACTGAAATTTTTATACTTGGATTTGATTGTTCAGTTAGCTTAAGGGACTGAGAGCTGGATTGCCTGAACTCTATGAACTCTGTGAAGCGCTAGCATCAATTTTACAGTATTTTTATTAATATTAGTTAACAATATTTCAGTATTCAATACCTGAAATTCAGTTTTCGGGATTCCATTATGATCAGCCACACAGATGATCCAAAGATTTCTTTTAATCAAATGATTTTGTTCATGTGCAATATGATGAAAAATAAAAGTAGATTTGTTTTCCTTTTCAGAAATTAAGTGGAAAGGATTGTGAATCTACAAACTTTATTTCACACAAGTTCAATATTGCTCATTCTCTTCTTTTTTTTTTTTTTTTTCGATTCCACTGTTTTGTTAATGAAGATTATTTTCTAAGAAAACAAATTACAATGAAAAATACTTTCAGTAGTACCCATCCTGTTGATAGACATAACCAAGAACATTGCTTTCTGGCTGCTTTTGGAAGTAGAGTTTTCTGAAGGTTTCAATTCAAGTTAAAAGAAAGCCATGAGTTCTTGGTTTCCTTTAAGCTAAAAACAGTATTTGAACTAGCTAGTCATCCCGTGCACTCTTATTTCTGAGTACAGTGTTGTGACTTACTGGATTACATTGCCTCAGAAGCTGCTGGAAACCCATATCTGGTCAGAGGCTTGAATGTCACCTAAAAATGAGACTTGCCTTTTATAACCTGAATTAGAGCTTGATATATTTTAGCTTGCATGTCTTGCATTTAATGTCTTTTGTCTGATTAAATCTAAATTAAGAGAATTTAACAAGGTCTTAAACTGTTTACTCATTTGCTTTAGTCCCTGTAGACAGGGACGACTGGAGACAACGACTCCAGACTTTCCAGACAACGACTGGAAAGCCTGTCTTTGGTTGAAACCACAGGGAACACTAGTTCAAAGGGAAACTGTAGTTCCTACATCAACATGAATTTTGAATGTGCTTGTTAAGACTCGCACTAGCTTACATGGGGCTTATTGTTATTATTATTATTGTTGTTGCAGTTTTTATTATTCTTCTCCTAGAAAAGAATATGTTACCAAAGCTGAACAGTCAAGCATATCTCTGGCTCATTTTACAACAAAACTGCATGGAAAATCTAGTCATGTGGTCTTCCTTTCAACTCTTAAGAAAACAGTGTATTCAGGCTTAACTAAGAACATGTTTCATTCAAAACCATAAGTGCTTCTCTAACCTACACAAAAACTGAACTTCTTCAACATCTCTGCTAGATCATAAGTCTGTGTAAGAAGAGTTCATATGGACAATGTGTACTGATTTTTAGCTTATTACTGCAACCCTGCGTATGTTGTTTTATTTATGTTTAGCTCAGGTAGAGGTTAGCCGAGATAGATGATGGTTATTTTATTTAAAATTGATATTCTAGAAGGACCAAGAGGCAAACTACCATTAGGCACTTTACAAATAGAAAGCCAATGACAGCTCCTGTCCCACAGAATTTAAAATTTGCCTGTGATTTGTGACAATTTGAAGAACTGCCTGTAAAACAGCAAAATGAAAGACCAATTAATAATGACAGCACTTTTCCAGCAGAATGCAAAAGCAATTCAACAAAATCCTTCAACAACTTTGACCATAAATAACAATTTTTGAGCTCCAGGTTGTCAGAACACACATGCCTACAAAATATTAGTCTCTGACCACCTTATTTCTCTGTCCACTAAATTGCACGGTCAACAGCACTTGGCAAAGTACCTCTGTGTTACCGATCCAAACTTATTTTGGAACAGACAAGGGCTTTGACACTGTGCAGCCAAAGACGATTGCAGAATCCACAGAGGGCTCTCTTAAAATGCGTTCATCTTTCTCTTAGAACCAGCAGTCATCGTTATGATGACAGGTGACCTAAGAAACCTGAATTTCTGCCAGCACATTCTTGAGTCCTATTATAGCACCATATAGGTATTTTTCACCTGATGTAGGATCTTTGGTATGACCTTCTCTGAAATTTACTGACTTTATTGTAACTGGTATCTTTCTAATACTGGCAACACCTTCATACATTTTAATGAGCTGCCCTGAAAATAATAGACTTTTGTCAACTGGTTCAAAATATTTCAGCTCTGAAAGGAATATTCTGCATCAGCATCAATTCATAGACTCATATTCCCAGCCTCTCCTCCTTTACATCCTGGAGGAAAAAGACAGTTCATTCTCATTTAATGTGGCAAGGGACATGTTTTTGTTGTTAGTTTGTTTATCTTCAACTTGTAGTTTATTTGTATATCAGACTAACTCATTCTCTTTTTAGTTATTTATTTTGTGCTACAACTGTACTCTAGATTACTATGCTCCTCTCTATGGCTCTGTTCCAAGTAAGTCTATTGAGCCAATGTAGCCACATGATAGTCTGATGAAGTGCTGGCACTTACTTAGCAGTAGTTTTCCAGATGTCAGTGGGTTATTTCAAAGAATACAAGTTTTAAAAAAATACTACAACAACAAAAACATTGGTCTCTCACAACAGCTACTCATATGAACTGATCTCTACCTCCACATTTGTATGCATGAAAATGAGACATCTGGTACACTAAACAATGGCAAGGATCTCTATACTAATGCTTGATTAGGACCATGCATTATTGAATTCTGTCTTTATTTTCTCTTCTGAAAAGTATAGCACATAAGTAATTGCATTACATATTAAAATATGATAGACATTAAAAAACAAGTTGTACAATATTTTTGTTTTTCTTACCCATGTTCTATTCAGGTAGCTAGGCCTAGTACGATGCACCTTACCATCCTACTTGATTGTCATGAAATGAATAGCACAATTATTAAAAAAATATATATACTGAACCACAACATCTAACCAAAGAAGCCTTGAAAGACTCAAATTATTATCCTTTTCCAACACAAGATCCTCCAATACAGCAACTAATTTCCTTAAACACTGTTAATGCAGTATTAGAATTATATATTTGATTATATTAGAAATATAGTGTTTAGAAAAATCTTATGGATTGTATATGTACAGTGATCTTAATTCAGCAAAGCTCTTACCATTTATTTATAGCTAGTCAAGTGGTAAAGTACTCTCAACAACTTCAAATAAACTGCCCATATTCATGAAGTTAGGCATTTATTCAGATGGCCTACTGAACTGAGAAATTAATCATTTGTGGGTTTTGAGATCATACTTAAAAAACTTACTGACTTTAGTGGAGAACAAGTTGTTACCACAAAGAACATTAAAACATCCTCTAGAATACTGCAGTAAGAATATGTTTTTTATTAAATTGCCTGGATGAAAAGTTGAGTTCATATAATTCCATCCAGGAAAAAATAATCCAATAAAGGAGAAAGTCCTCAGCTAGGAGATGCAAAAGTCAATAGCAATGACATTTTGTGAAACTTCACACATAGTGAAGACACACTTCTTTATGTTTTTTTTTTTTTTTTTAATACAACACTCAATGTTACAAGCATTAGACAAAGTGTCTAAGATAGCATTATTAGCACTAGAAAATGTCTTATATGCACATATATTGACATAACTGCATCTTTGTGAGGTTTATTCTGTCTTTTGTTTTGAAAATATTTCTCCATGCTTTCACACACTTTCTCTGAAATATATAAGGAACGTTACTTTTTCAAAACAAATCCTGAGAAAAACACTTAGAACTTTTCACCAGAATATTGTAGCACCTCATTTTTATTGCAGCAAGGAATGCGGTAACTTATTTTTAGGTAATGCAACAGTTTTTCAACAGAAGATATACACGCTGCCTAAGTTACATAACCAACTGAACTGATATATACTAAGATGATCACACCAGTTGCTTTAGTCTTCAGGGTGGTCAGCTGAACCAAAAAGTCATGGAAGTAGATTGGGCAGGGAGAAATATCCTGATCTGAAACTAAATAGCCAGTGTTTCTCCTGTTTTTCCTGCTGTGTTGTCATGCTGAGTAGTTGTGATGCAGAAGACAGGCTGCAAAACCCAGTCAGAAATTCCCTTCTGCTGCAGCCCCATTCTCCAGTTGCTTTTGCAGTGCAGTGACCCAAACTTTCTGTTCTGGGTGTCCAAAATAAATTAAATATTTTATTTCAGGTTCTCTGCTGGTATAAACTAATGCAGCATCACCAAAGTAAGTAAAGCTTTGCCTATTTACAACAGTGGAAAAATTAGTCCTCTCTCTGTAGAGATCTTGTAGTTCAGCTATCATGGAAGACTGATTTCCTGTCAATAATAAATATCCTCAGTATCCTACACAAGTCTTCAGTTTATCGCATCTGGACATTTTTTAATAGCTGCAAGTCTCAAGATGGAAGCAGATTTTTATGCTTTATTTTGAAGGGTGAGGATTGTTCAGAAAAGATACTTCCTGAGCTGCCCAGGGAAAAGACTATTATAACACTAGCATGGTTCAACCTATCAGCCTAACTTGCGTAAGAAAAGAAACTTATTTCTTTTTAACTTGTCTTTCATTTTCACATCCATTTGTTCAAAGACATCTGAAAGTCCCTGAGCACTGACCTGAATAAAATGAAGAAGGAGGCTAATAGAGTGTTCACCTACAATATTGTTTCCTCTCTTGTTATTAGATGGATATGACCCTGTCTTTGATCTTCCTGCAGATGGTACAGCCAAGGGTGCCTGGAATAAAGAGTGCCACACTCCTCTTAGGAGGAGAGAAAGAAAGAGGAGTAGAGTGGGAATATGCACAAGCAAGAAAATGTCCACTGTGATAATTACAAGTTGACAAAGATGAATGAGTAAGAATGTGTGAACACATTCCTCAGTGGGTCCTTAAATAGGTAGAAGATGTAAATATGCGGCATGAGAATCTATGAAGGTAAGGTGAAATTATATTGAAATAAAACCAGGACTTTCACTTTGATTCAGTAACTTTGGAAGTGAAATGATTAAAGAAATGCAATATTTTGTTTCTATCTGCTGGTGGTTCTTTATGTACCAGCACACTGCCTATTTTTCAAGAGTGTATCTACTTATTTCTGACTGCTTGTCAAACACTGAACCTATGTCTATTGTCAAATAACAGTGAAACACTTGCTGAGAGACATAAGGGAGAAATAAAATAACTGCTTTACTGTGTAAGGGAGGATTTAACAAAGAGGACATGCTACTTATTTGATTGAACAGACTACATATGTTAACTTCCTTACTGTATTTATCCCAATGTCTTGTTTATTCACTGATCAGTTAATTAACTTTTTTACCACGCAGTCAAAAATGTGAATGAAGGAAGAACTATTATCCCTATGACACCAAAGAAGAAACTTCAAAGAGCTGTTGTTGATCCTTTATTTTATTTTTTTTAAGTTAAAAAAAAAATATATATATATTTTAAATAAAACTGGACAATTCTTTCTGGATTATAAAACATGTACAACTGGAGCAGAATTTGGCCATATGTCTGAAAGAAAAAGTTACATCTGCTCAGATAAGCTCCTGGTTTTCTGTCATGCAACATCATCCTTGTGAGATTATCATAACAGCCAGCTCAAAGATGGTCTTTCTAAGTATTGGAGCTGTTCATTCATCCCACTGTCTGAAACCCTGTATCATTATCAATATGGTTTTAGCAACAAGAATCTTGGTCCAGAAAACACTTACATATAAGTTCCATGTTATGGTTGGAGTCACCCTATGAAGTTGTTGGGATGAGTCATGGGTGAGTTCATACTGTATTGGTACTGCAGGCTCTATCCATCTATCTCCCATCATAGATCTTGCAAATCTGTATGGGGGAAAAAAAAAAAAGGTTAAGCTTGCAAATTTATGTAGATGGGAGTCAAAAGGTAAACAGAGAAAAAGGAAGGGCTGAAACACCCTCATTGACATCCTTCTGTGGCTTAGTACCTTGTTTAAGCACTGAAGCAGCACATTGCCACTTTGTGCTGACAGCCTCAGCATACTTCATTGCAGTGCTCACACAGTCCTGCTGCCAGTGCCCTGCTGCTGTATGCAAAATGCTCTCTTGGTTACTTCTGTACCCACAAGCCTGGGACTCCAGGCTGTGACTGCCTTTTAAATTTGTTTTGATTACCTTTTGAAGGACATTTACACATACAGTCTGGATTAAATATTGTGAATAAGTGTTCATTCAGTGTAATGACTGAAAGCAAATAAATTACATGAAACATTGGAAGAAGAGAGAATTATAAAGGTTTCATGTCTTGTCTTCTGATCTTGTCTAAAATACGATTATTATCCAACACTGGATCCAGATACTGTCCCCAGCTCCACTAAAGGCACAGTTGGTGACATTGGTTGGCTCACTTAATCTCTTTGCTTCAAGAGTCACTTAAACTATCAGCATTTGTTCCAAGAATAAATTTTAACACTTCTATCCCTCACAACAGCGTTGTTATATTCAAAGTTTGCAAAAAACTTAGAGGACTTCAGGTAAAAATAGTTTGCCACACAATTCAGGAAAACATTTCTACACATCTTAAACTGCACATATTTAGGCTGGCATTCTCTTTTTGCCCTCAGATTTTATGCTATGCCTGTATTGTTTTAAAGATAAATACATCAAAAATCATATGGACCCAAATAAGAACTCTGGTGCTGACTGTGATTAAAAACTGAAATATGAGCCCATTCACTCATACCATCTGTTTTGTTAACCCACCAGAAGGGAACAACATTTCTACATAGTGATTAAAGAGTATGGCAGATAATTTCATCCTGCACATTTCCTGATTGACTAAAAAATAGAGAAATCTAAAATAGAATAGTTTGGAATTGTATTGGCTTCTAAAAATAAACTGTCAGGAATATTAGAATTATTTTGGAATGGCACAGCAGAAATTTTTGGAGCCTGAAATATCTTGATTATCCCTCAGCATGTTGATTCTTGCACTTGGAGAACATAAAAGTATATATTATAAACGTGTACCTCTCATAAGAGAATCTTAAAAGCCTATCTTCCATATGGCAGGGACTAAGGGGGAAATGTCAACGCTTTTTCCTTAAGCAACAAATAATTACAGCAAGAAATGAAACAAAGGTAACTTAGCAACATGGTATTCATTTTCTCATCTAGCATTTTCTAAAGAATTCCTACTGAGGCCAGCCCATGAGCCGTATGCTATTTATCTGCTTACCTGCATTTGAAGCATTCCACATCTTTTTAGCAGTGCTGTCTGTGAAAATACAACAAAATAAGAACAGTGATTATAAACTTGAAGTGCATAGGAAAGACCTTGAAATAGTATTAACTCCAGTATTTCAGTACTCTTTGTAGATATATCTTCTCTAAATCTGTATGAATCATTTGTAGCAAGTAAGCTTTTTCACTAAATCTAGTCCTCTGCATGTTCATGAAGTGTCAGTGAACAGACTGCTTTTTGAAATTAATGTGCACATTATTTTAAAGTGTTTGATAAAGGCTTTATCCAAAGTCCACAGAATCGAGGGAAACACTCCTACTGACTTCTCTTGACAGAGGCCAAATACAGTGTGCAAACATATTTTAGTTGATGGATTGTTCACTAGCTGTTTACTGCAAGTATTGTTTAGGAATATAATTAATGCCATTCAATGTGGTTTTATAGAAAATAAGTCTTGTCAAACAAACCTTTTACAAATTTCCCTCAAAAAAAGGTAACTACATAGCTGAATTATTACTAAGGCATTTAGCATGTATGACTGAGGCATTAATGTACAAATATATAATTTTAATGTATTTAATAACTGAAATTCTGACAAAAAGATTAATGCTGTGAGATATCAGTGAGAAACATGTAGCTAAATCAAAAATTAATTGAAAAGCTGACCAAAAAAATAACCCCCATAAATGGATAACTACTATTAAAGGGCCTTTTTCCTAGTGAGTTTCTGCAAGCTTTTTGTATTGAATTCAAAGTTATTCAACACCTTTCTCAATGGCTTATCAGTAAATTTGATAGAATTTATGGAGGACATACGGATTAGCAGTATGCTTAAAAGGTGAGGATTGGTCTATCACTGATATGCCCAGACCAGTCAGTTAAAACAGACAACTCAAATGATATAACAAAGTAAAGTTTTGCATATAGAAAAAAAAAAAAAAAGGTAATATCTATAGAATGGGAGTTGACAGTGCTGAAAACAGCAATTCTAGGCATTGTACTTGTTGCTGCTGAAAGAACAACCAAATCAAACCAAACCAAGCTTTGGCCAAAAGGTTTGTGTTGTCCTTGGGCATGTAGGTGCAAGTAAGAGTAGCAATGAGTTTGCCTGTGTGTTCAATACTTGTGAAATCAGTGCTACATTGCTCCACACAGATCTGGGGCTCACTTTTAAAGCTGATGGAGGTACAATGCAGAGCCACAAATATTGTCTGAATATAGTACAGAAGTGACTTGTTGTGCCAGACTTGAGAAGTGGTATCTATTTAGACTGTCAGAAGTAAGATTGGAAGGTGACCTGAATATCCAGCAGTATCAGTGGACATCAATGGACTTTTTCCACTAGTGGAATAAGTCATAAGAAGAACCAGTGGCAGGAAGCTGAAGCAAGATAAATTCAAATATGAAGTTAGTCACTTTTTACTATGTTTTACTTTTATTTTCAACAATGCAAATGATTAATGACCAGAACAAAACTACCAAGGAAAGTAATGAGGACATCAGGGTATGCACTGACCAAACACATCTGTTGTCCCTGGCATGCAAAAGGAAATCTGAAGAAAAAAAAAAAAAGTTTAATTAGGCAGTAGCTTTATTAACTTAACTCAGCTGGGATCTATTAGCAACAAATCAAATAATGTGGCTCTTGAGTCTTCAGTTGTTTCTGCTTGTTGAAGCTTCTGCATTTGAGCCCCATGGCAATGTGCTGGGGCCAGACTGATTTCCGGCCAGAACAAGGAAGGAGCTGGAGGAAGGAGTTCTTCTCTAAGCTGTAGTCCTCCTTGAATCCTATTCATAAGAAACAAATATAATTCCACAAAGTATAGGATCACCTTTGTAGGAAGTACTAGCAATTAGTCTGGCTGACTGGCCCCTGCCTGAAGTTAGTTGCCAAAGAGATAACATTTCCATTTTTAACAGAAGCTGAAGCTCTGACTTGCTCCCTGACTCTGAGCTTGTTACTGGGCTATATAAGTGAGATATAATGACTTGTCATATACCAGAGATCAGATTAGATGATCTAACTGTTCCTTCTGGCCTTACTTTTTATGAGTCCTTCACAATCCACTTTGTGTGCTGCCTCATTGGTCCCTGGAATCACATGCTAGTGCTCCCATTCCCTGATTTTTATGACTGTGACCTTTATAAACAGGAGTTCTTGAATAATGTAATGGGAAGGGGGGAAAGTGTGAAAGCAATCTGAAGTGAGGTAAATGAGCAAGAGATAAGAAAGCCTCAGAAATGTTAGGACATTTTAAACCTATTTACAGAGCATAATAGTCTGCCTGCATATAGAGACACCAGATTTAAAACATCTGTTTTCTTTCCTGAAGGAAAGGAATCAGTGGAATGGTGTGGTATTGCTCATAATATACCATCTCTTAGGACAAGTTCAATATTTTTACTCCTGCTGCTACTCTCATTTCCTTAAATTCCAGGCCTCTGTATATGATTTCAGATGGCTCTATCAATTCTTAGATTATGTTTAATAGTTAATATTTTTTACTAAACAGTGCCTTTTGGGCTTTATCTGTTACAAGAAGTGATAGCATATTCTCAGAATACTTCATAGAGTTCCCCAGTTATTCTGGAAATAATTTGGTACAGCTCTTTAAAGGGTGTGACATTTTCCCCCCAGGTATAATAAACTAACTCTGCTGGCTGATGTGTGACTCAGTAAAGCTTCTATCTATTTGTTGTTTCCAATGTGTTTACCCTGAATGGGAATGTTACTGCAGAAATCCCTGCACATCTCTATGCAACAACTAAGATTTTATATATTGCTTAAGGTATTGTGCAAATAAAGAGGCTTTTCCTTTTCCTTTTCCTTTTCCTTTTCCTTTTCCTTTTCCTTTTCCTTTTCCTTTTCCTTTCTTTTCTTTTCTTTTCTTTTTTTTTTTTTTCTCCAAGGAGTGTTGGCACTGAAAAAGATCACTTTAGAGAAAGACACCTTAATTTTACTTTCCAGAGTTATCAGAGCATTGCCTTTTTGTTGTTGTTGTTCTGGCCGGAACATTTTGAACCAACGTTACCTCAGTGCATTCTAAATGACTGCACTATCTGGTGAGTCTTTAATTTTTTGCTGAAAGTGAAGCTGAGATGACTTATTTCCGTAGAGAAACCTTACATATCTTAATGACTCTTAAAATCAGTTTCTTTCTCAGATGAGAATACTAATTACACTGTTGTACTTTCTAAATTTTAGTCAGTTATATCCATGCATTTTTCTTTTGTCATCACAGCAACTTTAGGACTGTGAACAAAAATGAAATGGAAGCTTCTACTAAGAATTGCATCATAGTATAAATGTCTCTATGGTAATAAGTCAAAATGAATGTAAACACAAATCTTCAGGAAAAAAAACAGTGTTAAACTCTCTTTGATTTCAGTGATACCCAAATGCCTTAATGCTCTTGAAAGTCTGTGTTATCATTACTTTGATTTTCCCCATTAAGAAGAATAACATTAAGAATAATTTCTGCTTGTCTGAATAACAAAATACATGAAAAATTAATCCCTGATAGATACACATTGGCTTTCTGATCTGTAGACAGCAAGGGTGATTAAATCTTTCTAATATATTTTGTTAGTTGGGTTGTAATGTAATAATAACATAAAGATAATTCATTTAGATAATAAAGTGGACTCACAAGGCTTTAATTGTTTCATTTCTTATATCTGCAGCAAAAAGATATGAAGTATGTAAATATAGTCCAGCATTTAAAATGAAAACATGTACATTTCCTTGTAGCTATGGGCTAGGCACACTTTTGATGTAGCTTGGCTTTAGCATATTCCAAAAATCTTTGTACAAATATTTATAAGAATCATGAATGTACTTTTATCTCATGTGGGCTTTATATTGACTTAAGAAAAAATCAGTTCCAACCCAAGGTTTTTCACTCTTTCTACACCCTGTGTAGCAAGATATACTACAACCATTGTGGGCCTCCAAAGAGAAACTTCAGTGTTAGCAGTGTTAGCAAATACCTAACCTTCAATGAATGTAAAGTGAGTCAGACACTGAATCGATATTTGTGCCTCTGCACTCCTTCCTCTTCCATACCTTCTGTCTGGTAATTATTTAATTTCTAATATATCTAAGTTGTGTTCATAAGGAAGCAAATGAAATGGAGGGCTGGTGAATCAATTATATATATATGTGTATATATATATATATATATATATGCAATGTTTTATATATATATATAAAGAACTTTAACTAGATTTTCAGCGTTCAATGGGATTAACATTCAATGTGTAAAACTTGACCAAAATGGAAGATTTTCTTATTCAATGTGAGACAGATAATTGGGTCTGTCTGGGTTATTCTATTATGTACCAAAGAATACCTTTTATCAAAAAATAATAATCACCAAGAAATTGGGTTGAACCTTCACCTTCTTCCCTAACTATTACAAAGAAAATAGAGAAGCTAGATAAGGAGCTTATAAAATGAAGAGTAAAATTGAAGAAGGGGTAACAAAAAGTCAAAAGAATAACAATGAAAGAAAGAATCGGGAGTACATGATATTATCCTTCCTGTAGGTGGCAACTGACCAATTAACATCTTTCTGAATTTGTTTTTATAATTTGATGACAAATTAGTTAGGGACTAGATTCTATTTCCTTTCTCATACCAAAAAGGTGGTGGGTTTGATTTGGAAGTTAGCTCCTATTTTTTTTCTAAACAACATGGCAGAATCTCGCCTGAGGTCTACCTTTGAAAAATAGACAGTATGTACAAGAAAATCATCGTATTAAGAAACAGACCTACCATTTTAACAATTTTCTGTAGCACACATATTAAGCACTCCGTCAAACCACATTCTGCTCATCTTTCCACCTGGTGACAAAATTCTACTTTTTCCTCTTTCACTTCTACTTTAGCATTACAGTAAACTGCGCTGTGGCCTTAGACACTAAGATGTCAAACTGGAGTATATTAAGCTGGACTGTAAATGAAGATGAATGCATGTCTCAGCAGAAGGGTCAAGCATAGGAGACAAATTAAAGATTGTTTTTCCCATTCTTGGCAGCAGATTCTGCCCTCTGATTTCACAAAGCACCTTAGAGATGGAATCTGGTAACATAAAACTAGAGAAATATGGTAAATCAAGCCCATGGAGTACCACCTCAATTTCCTCACAAAAAAGGTCACTTGTACGGTGTAACTTTAATGAACTGAATAAGGAAGGCACAATCTGGTCTTTAATATTTACTATGAATATTTACTATAGATGCAGGGATCTGTGCGACATGGATAGGCTGTGTTATGCAGGAGATCAGACTAATAGCTAAAGAGAAGTCCTGTGAGCTTAAAACCCAAGATGTTTAAATCATTTACAATAGCAAAATAATCTGTATCTTCCTGAAAAAAAAATCAAATACAGAATTTTCTGGTTAACAAAATATTACATTTTCTCAAAAAATTTTAGAAACTTTTGATTTTGACAAGTTGACAATTTTGACAATTATCATTTGACATTTCCCATTAAGATGGAGAATGCAGAAGGCAATAATTAACAGCTAGCTTTATTTCCACTTAAAGAAACTGGTTTTTGTCACTAATGCACCATTTTTATGGAGAACTTCATCTAAGTACGTGTTTTGAACTGCTTTTGTTATAGCAAAAAAAAAAAAAAATTGTTTGAATAAAAAATGAAAAAAAAGGATACTAAAGGGAATTTTGCCTTGCTTTTGTTATGATGAGAGGTATTTTACGTTTTGCTAAAGTCACAAAATTTTACTTTACTCAAGTTAAAGAGTGACTGAAGAACAGACATCTTTGTCAACTATCCCTGAGGTTCTCTCATCTGATGCTGTTTCATCCCTTGGAAGCCTCTGAGAGTGTTTCCAATTGTTATTTGAAATTGTGCCATCTATTTTACATAAATTTTGTTTGTGTCTCATTCAGTATCGGTGATGGTGTTTAGTTTTTAGAAACAATTCAGAGCAAATATTTAGAAGAACTTGAGAGATATGATATAAATGACCAAGAGCAAATATTTAAAAATGTGTGCCTAATTTTAATGATCTATGCGTATTCCTTTCCCTCACACTGTTCTGCTTTGCAGATGAATTTATATGACTTTCTAAACCCATATTTCAAAGTAGTATTGTTTAATATTTTAAAAGCTGTGTCAATGTTTCTACTGTCACCCTTAACAGTTTAGTTCTTTTTCAGACCTATTTTATCCTGATAGTCATTACCAATAAAAATAAAATGTTATCTGTCTGTATATTAAATAAAATTATCACACAAGTTGACAGAAATGCAGAATTATTTTCTATCTTTCTTTGTTTTTTCTATTTTAGTAGATATTCTAACCTGATTTAGTGTACTAATTTAATAATTTTTCTTTATCTTGTTATATATATGAAATATGCGCAGTACTGAGGATGAAGAATTCATCAGGTCTCAGCATTATAATAATTTTTACAGACTGAATCTGTGTGTCTCAAGTGGGGATATACATTGTTGTAACCAAGGGAACAAACTCATTTTTGGTATACCCAGACAGCACAAGAAAATTAATAAGGATCAACAGTCATGTCATAAGAATCAGTATTCATCTGATCAATATAATACAATTCCATTTGTTCGCTTGTATTTGTGCTTTTGTCTGTTGTCTTTTGAGTTATGTTGTAAGGACCAGGGGTTGGAATAGTTTATACATGAAAATAAAACAAGTTATTTCATGGCTGTATTAGAAATACATTGCTGTATGATCTAGTTTTGAAGAAATCATTGTTTACAGATCAAGTTAATACTAATATTTTGTATTTCATTGGCTGTTGTCCTGATCAATATTTTGGCATCTCACCTTTACAACAAAATGTCTTGGTTGGATAAAATGTTTGTTTTGCTGTACATGGCCTTTGATAACTAAACATGGATGAGATTGAAATAGTATGGATTGAAGAGTATTTTGGGTGTCATAACTCAAATTTCTGTGTTTTTTTAATGCTGCTAAATACTGGATTGATTTTTATAAATTTTAGTTATTATTTAGAGAACAGACAAGGGAATTATTTATAGCACAAAGGTGGATTTTGTTTGTTTGTTTGATTGTTTTGTTTTGTTTTGTTTGTTTGTGGAGGAATTGAGAAAGGAATAAAATATGTTTTTAATTCAGAGGTTAGTTAAGCTGGACAAGTTTTCTGTTCTCCTTTGTGCATACAATATAGTGTATCTATTTAGCTGGGCAGGCCACTGACAAGAAGTTTCCTAAGCTGGAGCCTGTAACAGACTCACAAATCTCACTTCAAGTATTGCCTGTAGCTTTGAGCTCCACAATATAAGAATATAAAAATATTAGAATATGTACAAAGGAGGGCAACAGAGATGGTGAAAAAAACAGAAGGCATGACTTAAGTGCATGTGGACTTAAGATTGGCTGAGGATATTTGGTTTATTCAGCTTAGAGAAGAGAAGACTGAGGACAGCACAGCCATGGTTATAAGTGGCAACCTCAAACTGTGTAAGGACTATCCAGGGAAAACATGCAGATAAGAGAAGACAGCACAGTACATGTAGAATGACAGTGAAACAGAAATTGAGAAGGACAGAAATAAATGGCAATGTAGCTGTTTTTATTTAAGACCAAAGAAAAACTTCACACAGCTCATATTGTGGTAAAGAATCAATTAGGAGATCGTTTTGGAGTTCATTTTAAGTCTAAAACTGGAGGATGTTTCTTTGTTATTACCAGAAAAAGAGATTTAGTAGATTAACTGAATAAAAATCTTATGAAGTAACAAAATAGAAATTATCCATACTTTCTGCTTCAGTGCCAGTGTTCACCATGTAGTTTAGACTGTGTGGTTTAGAATAGTGGGGTCATAGAAAGTGGTCTAAAGACTTTCTCTCTCTCTCTCTCTTTTTTTTTTTTTTTTTTTAAGTGAGATTGCCCTTTTTGTTTGGTTATCTGTCTTTGACATAGGAGATGTCTCCTGGGCAATTCCATTTTGTACTTGTGGTGAGGTGACAGACAAAGTATACTTGGAAGAACTGGACTCCACACAAGAAAAATACGCAGTTAAATATAACAGTGTTGCAAAATAAATGCTTAATTATAATTTTTCACAGTGAGAGATCAACCCGGACAAGGAAAGTAGGCAGCTAGTTAACGTCCTCTTCAGTTTGTATCACTCTACTACAGTGGGAATCCGGATTGGCATCACACACCTGTGATCACCTAAATAGCCACTGGATGTCACTGATGATCCACACAAATTCGGCTTAACCCTTTAAGCATTTTCTTGTAATGCATGGAAGAGTCAGCAAAAAGGGCTCTCCCATGACCTTGGGGATTTGAATTGCCCACCATCAACATCTTCAGCAACGAATGAATAAGAAACTCTCTTAAAACAGTAGGTATTTGATCAACAACAAGGCACAGAATGAGTTAAGATACTTCACAATATTATTTGAATTCACATGGCTACTTATGACTCTTAAAAAAAAACATATAAACCTTTCTATATGTTCCAATAGATAACCACCTATCTGGAAGGACATTTGTCTTTAACGGTGGCCTGTATTCTTTTTACAGTGAATGGTCTGTGCAAGATGGCTAGAAATTTGGTGATTCTTATTTAAATGTTTCAACATCTCTCAGATCTTTCTGGAATGGTTGCAGAAATTACTTCTCTTGTCTGGGAATCCTAAATTACCTTAGGTGTTTGATGAGAAATAAATCATTTTCCTTGCATGCTCCTGGTAAATGAAAGGTGAAATTCCCCATGCCAACCCATACAAGAGAAGAAGTAGATAGCTGCTTACCATAGCAAGAACAGTAGTGGAATGAGAACAACATCAAACACAATGCATCTATACTCACCAACAAAAGTTGTTTGTTCTTTTAAGTGGCAGATTCACGATAGCAATGAACTAGTTCTTTCCATCCTTTACTAGTTAGTATATTAAGAGGAGAGGAGTTAGAAGTGCACTTTATTATAGAAACTAGGCTAAAAAGAAGTTTTTTTTGGGGGGGGGGGGGGGGTGTACTGTTGTTGTGNNNGGGGCATTGCATTCTATCTGGACTTAAATGGCTTTTAGTTATTTTCTTGACAGAAAATTTTTGCTTCTTCAAGCAGCTGTCATCTCCTTGAGAAATCCATTCATCAATTAACTAGTTTTTTTTTTTTCTCCAACATTTCAACATAATACTTTACTTATTGCCTGATGCCAATGTCTCCTTTTGTTAGTGGATGGTACTGAGATACTGATCAGAGCTTTTAAAGACTCCTTTACAGATAGAATAAGATACATCACAATGAGATCTCTTCAATGATACAGTTTTAGATAGCTCATTAGCTATATGCTGTGAAGCCAATTGAGTCTTTAAAGAAAGCCATAGTATACTCTTCAGTTAAAGAGTATTTAACTGCCCTGTTGTAATTTAAAAATGATGTAAAATGTGTCAAGCTGATTTGTCTGTATAAGCAACTCAGAAGCTAGCAGATAATGGTCTAGGAAACAGAATATTGTTTGAGAGGAGAAAAAAAAATTACATTGTTTTAAAATCTTAGTGCTTCTACACTGTATTTCTCTGTCAGCTCCATCATCCCGTCTCTGACTTTAGACAACACCGTATGCTATGGAAAAAGGTAAGCCAGCCTCCAAACTGTGCTTCAATACAAAAAGAAACACCAAATCCATGAGTTGTGTTTCAGTCCACAATGAAGTGAAGTATTCTAGCCTCCACAGAGATAAATTATTCCTTGAAGTGTATGCTTCGATAATATTAACATTAAGTAGCTAATTAACTAAATTCCTACTGATTATAAAATCATCTTGCCTTAAAGAAAATGTCTTCAGGGCTCTTTCTAGCAGGTGTTCTAGCAATGTATTCTGTGGGATAACTACATACAGTCTAATGAGAAGTGAAAACTCCTACATCAATTATCTTGAGATGAATAATTGTATTGTTTCTTCATGACTGAAGTAGTGTAGAGGCACCTGTTTTGAGAGGACTTTCGTTTGTTAGTTCTTGTATCAAAGCAGCACTTTACCACCCAGGGCTGTAAAACCTGATGTAGGTTGAGTTGGGCATGCAAATTATGGGAGATACTCTTATCCAGCAAGTCTTCTGTATTTGAGGTAGCTGCCTAAGCTGTCTTTTCCTGTTTTGTTCAGAGGAGAAAGAAGAGCTCGTCCAGAGGAGATTCAGATATTCATAAAGCTGTGTTTGCTCTACAAAGTAGTGCATTACAGTAAGGGTTAAAAGAGTTAACACTCTTGTCCTGGTGTCCATATTGTACATTTCACATGGGGTTTTGTTTCAGAGGGCTTTTGTTTCACACCTGCCCTAATTTAGTCCCACTGACTGAATTTCCATTAGCAGTTGGAGCACAAAGGGGATATATTTTTGGGGTACTTCTCATAGTTTGACTTCCTCTAAAAGGAATCAAATTCACGTGCTCAGAGGCAGCTCCATGATGCAAATTAAAGCACAGAAAATGAAGATTTTCAGGCTATATACTTTATCATGCTCTCCTAAAAAGATCTAAAATGCTAATGTGGACATACTCTAAGGGTAACACAAGCCTCTAAGGAGATTGTCCAGTTAGTGTAGCTGATGTATATATGTATATACCTTCTTATCTCTATTTTAATCTATCAAAGATAAATATTGCTATACACATTTAGAATACAGTTCAAAAGACATCCTGTCTTAGATCTTTTTTATTTATTTATTTTTCTTCACATTCAGAGGCTAGGACCAAAGATAAAGGAGTTAGGATCTCACTTACTTCCTGGCAATGACTTATTTAATGGTGGCAGGTAAGAAATTTAGAAGAGCAGAAACTGGAAATTAGAATTTTATTTTGTCTTTCAGGAAGCATTCCAAAAAGGCAACACCTGTTCCCCTGTACCTTGCGGTGTAGGCTTTGATGTTGCCAGATACAGTCAAACCCATGACATTATATTGAAAAGCAATTAGGATTTTGAAAAACTGTGAAAAAGATTCCCATACATGACTAAAGAAAACAAAAACAAGCCAACCTCAATTTCTGAAACTGAAATTCTTCATCATGTTTTTTCCCAGAGCAAATATTTATAGATTAACTGCCAATGTGTATGTCAAGAGATTACTATACATATGTGGGAAAGAATATGAATAGAGAAAATGAAACTACAGAAATAGAATGAGCGCTTACAAACTGTGGTGACAGATTTATTAAACTGAGACCAGAGAAAGAAAAATGAGTCAGAGAACACTTTAAAACATCTGGGCAATTGGTGATTCTTTTCAGGAGGTGTTTAGTACTGAATGGACAATACACAAAACCACAATTGTAAAGCAGCAGGAAGTGCAACTTGGGACTTTCCTTCTCGGTGAGGTCTTTATACAGACAGTGGTGCTTGCTCTGTGCACATACAGCCCCAGCCCTCTCCATCATACCCATGAAATTCTCCATATTCGTCCTATAGGAGAAGGTACAGGGCCGTGCAAAGAATGGTCATAAGAAAGGAAGCAACTCTCAGAGATTTAAGGGCTTAAACATACCCTTTCATAGGAGTTTCCTTCTTGTCAGCTCAGACCTCTCTACATACATGTGCTAGCTGTTGTGAAGGTAATTTTGAAGGGCCTAGCTCCCTCTATCCCCAGCTGGGTCTGAGGCACCCAGCTTTCTAAAACCGCATAAAGAGTTCTATTATTAGTGATCAGACATCTTACCTGCTGTGTAGGCTTACTCTATCACATTAAATGTGGAAACTAAGGGCTAAAAAGTGGTTTATTTGGAAAAGAAAAGGTATTTTTCTGTCAGTTCTGCTTTTGACTATATTCGTATTTAATGCCTGGTGTTCAAAATGCAGCCCTATATAGAGTACTTAATATTGTGTGTAATGAACTCTGCTAGAGTTAACAGTGAGGGTTGAACCCAATATATTAAGAGGCAAAAGCTCAGAATTTTCAAAAGTTATCTGCAGTAATTTTAGTAGTAAAATTTCTACTGACCTCACCTATTGCAGAATTAGGAGAACACTGAGCCCCTCTGAAAATCTCACCTTGAGGGTGAGACAGAGTTCTGCAATTTTTAATATTGAGTGGTGCACCAGGTCCAGCATTAGAAATTTGAATCAGCACAGAAACGAGCACACAATTGTTTTGTCAGATTAGTCAAAGGACATGAAACACAGTGTACATCATTTTTATGATTTTATATCAGATTTATGTTGGCTATGGGAAGGCAGAAGTCTTGTGACCCAGCATAAAGCCTTCCAGCATGTACTCAAATATTTTGAACAAATGTAAGATGGCAAAGTGGGTCTGTACAGAGTTGACAGAGTGAGGAAGAAGCATTTTCTGTCGTGCGGCTGCAACATTTTTGGTCCAGTACAAGCTATCTTAAAGATGAGTTGGCTACATCATTCAATCACAGCCTGAGTCTCTCAGGCTTTGCCAACATAATATTTAGTAGGTGGATACAGGCTTTGTCTGTGTGCGCTCTGTGTGGGTCAGATGGGATCCAGCTGTAATCTTGAAATTGTACAGCTACTGCTGGCCTGGTGTTGGTCATGAGCTATCAGATCCTGCTAGGGAGCTCGTTATGTTATTTTAGGCTCTGGCCCATGCTAACATGCTGTATGTTGTCTGACCAGATCATAACGCTGAGTAAGCTTATATTTGCTTGGAGGAGGAAAAAAAAAAAAAGAAGAAAAAAAAAAGAAGAAAAAAAGCTTGCATGTTCCTGCAAAATACTGCACAAATACACCTTTAGACAAAACTAGTAGCAGATGCAAAAATATCTTTTCTGGGTCACCTATTTGAGAGAAGAACGAAAACTCAGGGTGCCAGAGTACATTGCACTGGCCTGGATAAGTTTTGAGCGTTGTCACCTGCTTGCACTACTGACAAAACACACATGTGCTTAAGCCCATCTGGGCGATCAAAACTTCATTTATGTATCTGTTTGCATGTGACATTTTGCACTTGCACACAAAGGAAAACAGGACAGAGTTTTCTTTGAAACGGTAACTCTTTGTGGAAGCTGGCACAGGTAGGACAAACCAGGGCCAAAGTGAGTGCTAAAGTGAATGTAAATCAATAGCCCTAGTATGTTGACTTCTGAATGCCACAAAGATAGCTTTTCTCGGGTTACAATCAGGACCCCAGGTGCCTCTGTTGTAGGCTACTTCTCCACTTACCCTGTCTCTGTTCACAGTTCTGCTCTGTGTACCCCTCACAGAGATCAACCTCCCCGTGGCAGTTTTCCCTTCCACACAGTCCTGAAGCAAGTGCTTTAAAGATGACGGTAGGAGTTGAATATTAAAAAGAATAGTATCTGAATTTCTCTTTCAAATAAAATACACTAATGTGTTTAATCTGGAAATTTGAAGGTGTCTCAGGGTGTTGAGCTGTCCTAGGCTTACTGAAAGTCAGCTGACTTAGGGAGCCTTTGAAACTCCTAACTTTAGCTGAAGTGTTACCCTCTATATTTATTTATAACTCAGTTCAGTCAAATTGGCCATTTAACTAGCCAGAGTGGCTTCACATAGCAATTTAATCTTCTCCTTTCCCTGTATTATTAATTACATTCAGTTATTGTCCCATTTTCTCATAATTTAGAGCAGTGTTTTCCAATAAATGATTCTAGTAAAGACACGGCTTCCTCTCCCTAAAACACTCTTGCCAGTAAAAGATATACTGATTTTCTGAGCACAGCACATCTCTGCTGTTAGAATTCTTCCATCAGGTATTGCTAGCGGTAAACAGAAAAAGCCAACTTCTAGCTGGCATTCACCTCTAAGCCTTAGCCTTTAGGTGGATGCTGACCAAAACACACATTCCTCTGTACCTGCACGCAGTCTCACTGACTTCAGCGTGAAGCAATTCAGTTCAGAGAATTGGCATGTAAAACCCATCGACTGTATAAGTGGGGTCTACTAAGTGCCCTGTCATCCCCTGAGAGAGAGAGAGAGAGCAGCTTCACTAGGCTGTGATTCCTAACTTATCCATATAATTAAGCTCATTAGGCTGAAGTTAAACTCTGTGAATATCCTCCATATCTCTCCATGTATTTTTAACTGTGCCTAACGTAACTAACTTGATCACAATGAAGGTTTCTGAAATTCTGGTAGGAACAGTGAAGAATGAATATCTCTAGTTATCAATCATAAGTTATCTTCTTTTACGAAACAAATGTGTTACTATTAGGGAAAGCAGCATCTTAGACATGAAGTCATTCACTGTTATCCAGTAGTTCTCTCTCTGTGTTCTCCCCTCTCACACCTAGTTATCTTTTTATCTTTAACAATGCTGAAAACAAGTGTACCTCTGTTCAGGATTTTTTTCTGTCACTCTTCATAAGGATTCTGCATCCTTCTGTGTATGTTGTACAGCTGCAAGGAGCTCTTGATGAGGATGTGGAGGTGAAAGAACAACAGCTTTACAGAATACATTTAAATTGTAAGTTGCAACTGTCTTTAGCAGCACAGAGGGATGTTCAAAAGACAAGGCATTGTAGTATGTTCTATGGTCATTGCAGGACACTTGCTATATGATCAAACTTAATAAAACACTTGAGACAGACCTTCTAAAATCTCCCTACATGGAGGGATGTCACAACAGGAAACATTAAGCATAGGAAGTTCGTCCTCCAAGATGAAGGATCCTTCTCTTCCTCAACATAAGTTTGTGATGATTTGGTAATAATTTTGACAACTTTTTTTTTAAATAAGCATGAACTTCAGCATTTCAAACATAAAATGTTCTGTGGGCAATTCTGTACTTGAGCAGCCCATTGCACAAGCAAGAACCAGTAGACCATTTCTGATCTTTCTTATTTGTGCTTTCTGTAATCATAAGTAATGAACCCCTATTGTTTCTCAGTAGCAGAACTGATTTGGAAGTTTTACAGTTTTAAGAGATGCTGAGTCTCTCATGCTGTGCAGTTGCAAGGGGACACTTCATCACCATATCTGTAATAAGAAGAGGGCAGTATCTTGGAAATAACAAGAGAAAGTTCCCAAATTTTTTTCAACTAATATTTTTTTTCTTGTTGGTTACTATTTCAGATGATCTTGTCTATAGATAGTCAATGCCTGCATGGCTTCCTATCTATATAAATAACTCCAATAATTGTAAAAGATTGTTTGACTGGGAAACTCAATAGCTCTTAAACATTCTGTTTCAGTACAGTCATTAACCTGGATACTATTCTACATCTTCTGCTTTTATATGTGTTTCCTTTTTACCTGATAACATTTACATCTAACTTTTTATCTATTTATATCTCCTACTCTCTCCTTTTAGGCTTCTTCTAACAATAATAATCCTAGAAATGAGTCATTCCTTGATGATTTTTTTTTCTTGAGAACTTTTGCTCCCTGAATATTTGAAACTTTTAATTTCACATTTTGTTCACTGCTGCACTTGATTTATATCATGACAAGGCAGCTTTGCTTCTTCTGTTTCTCTTATGTTTACAAAATAATCTCAGTAAAATGTTCTGCAAGGAAATCTTAGTCACATGTATGATTTAAAAATAAATAAGCTGAATTCAGAACTCAGGGAAAGTGCAGGAAAGGTGCCAAGCTGATAGCCCTCCAGACTCCAGTCCTGTCCTTATTTACAGGATAACAATATTAATGGAAACCTCCTGCCCTCTAATTCCTTGAAAACTGTCTCTTATACTGGTCTCACTGTAACCTCCCCCACATTCATTAAATCTTTGGCATCTCAGCTAGTGTTTGAAACAGAGTTGTTGTTACGGGTGGTGTTATGTAATGTGGAAAATTGTGCACCAGCAACTTGATTGAGATCACCAACTTGTTGGCAAATAGCCTTATACTTTTATAAATTTGTGTTCATCATGTTTCCCTCATAAGACGAGTAAAACGTACAGGTCTTGTAGTGGCTTTAACTCCATGAATACTGTGTTGTAAATAACAGGCTGGTAATAAAATGATTACAGTAAAATATCACAGGCTGTGTAAAACACTAAGGTAGGAAATATCATGGAATGGCATTTCACTGATGAAACAAAAACGCTGTACCTTTGTCATACTCAGAAAGGGACTTGATACCTAGACTTATCTTAAATTTTCAGACTTCAAGAATATACCCACACCTTCCACCATCACAACAGAATAACAATGTAATAAATCAGTTTTATGAGTCCTGTCTCTATTAAATCATGTGAATAGTAATTAAATTGTGCAAGGAAGGAACCATTGAATTCAATTTCAGCAAAAATCATCTTCTTGTCCTCTTTCAGGAAAAAGATTAGGTTTAGAGGTGAGCAGTAAATGGAGTGAGATAAAAAGGAAGGGTGTTCCTCACACTGTTTTTTGACTATGTTTTTCATTGTTTGGCATAGAAAGAAGTTTACAGTGCTAGAAGTGGACAAAGTAGGGGTAATTGAAAATTAATGTTTGTAATCTAGAATCTGGGGGAAAAAAAAAAAGGGAAATCTCTGCTTTAGTAGTAACTCTCTGCTGTAATAACAGCCATGACAGGTGATTATTGTAGATATCCGTGTGGGTTAACATGAGCTGAGTTGCTCACATTTAAAAGGAGGCACTCTCTTTCCATTCAGCTTATATCTCCGTCCTTATCGAACACATTTCTTCCACCTCAGCCCACAGCCTGCTGGAGAGGTGTGCAAGTCACTTGAAAGCACTGCCAATTAGGCATTAATTGGTGCCCCAACTGGCAAGCTCAGAAGACACTCCAAGGAAGGAGACTGAAGGACTTTCCAGGTCAGCTCAGAGACACCCAGGGCAAACATGGAAAGCTTACAGTGCTCCTGCCTGTGTTTACATCTCTTCCAACATTGTCAGGCTAACGCTTTTAATGAGCACCAATTATTCCTTCTGAATAATTGTTTTACAAAGAGTACCAAATTTCTTCCCTGTTTAAGCAGTGAATACCGCTGAAACTAGATCCTTTTGCACATACATGTGCATGTACCCACTGCTATATCTTGTGTTCAGTACTATGTCAAAAAAGTAAGCCTTTATAGGAACAGAAAACAAATTTAATTCTAAAAAGTGTTTGTCAGCAAACCTAAGCCTATGTGGGCAGTGATCCTACTACTTGTTAAAATTTGAACAGAAGAAATCTTAATTCTTTGGAGGTGGCATTTCAGTTCCAAGTACAATTGTGTTTTGTTTGTTTGTTTGTTTGTTGTTGTTGTTGTTTTTCTTTTCAAACAGACATTTTAAATGACTGTAGCCTAAGGGCTTTTGTTTCATTTGAAGGATATATGGTTTTTGTTATTTTATTAATACTTCTTCACCTATACCTACAGAATTAGTTCCTTTCAGCAGAGGGACACTGAGCAGTAGTGTGACCTGTTCTTCAGCAGAAAGAAGGGATTTTCCTCAGTCTGAAGACAACAAATGACAGCTCTCTTGACCTTGTGCTAGAGGTCCATATGTCAGTTTTCATTTGCTTCCGAAATGAGGTTTACTCATTTTTCAGTATGACTTCTGACATTTCTAGTGGTCTGCATAAACAATAGAGAAGAACTGTATACTTAAGGAATGATTTTATTACCTTATCTTCCTGATCCAGTTCCATTAAAGTGACTTTAAAAGAAAAAATCTGAAGTCTCAAGTAATATTTTACTGGAGCTCTATTAAAAAAGCTTATTACTCCATTTTCTATATTTATTTTTCCTCACTATGTTCTTTCTGTACTACAATTGTTTGGCATCAAATGGTCCTTCTGGGATCATCCAGGCCATTTTCTGTAAGGTGCTTCTGTTGTGTTTAACTGCTAGGTTGAGAAACACAGTTGCTCGCAGGACCAAGGATATATCCTGGTACATCCCAGCACTTGCTGGGTAGTGTTCTGGGTGTATACCACCTCCCCTCCCCATTTAGGAGGAGAGATGTCCTGCAGTTTGGACATATTGCCTATAAAGAATCTTCAGCATGCTCCAGTCTCTGAGATGAACAATGTTTGTCTTAAACTTTGATGCGCCTCTGCCTAAAGCACCCAGTTGACTTTATCCTAATTAAGTATATAAGAAGTACTTACATACTAAAAATTGTGCATGCACTTAAAGGCTTTTCAAGGCAGGTTCCAAATCCTAAATTCTTTGGTATTTAAGGTCTGGTTCAAAATATAAACAGAAATGTCTGAATGGTTTTGTTACCTTATCATAATTTACTGGTGGTTGGGTTCCCAAGTTTCCTAGATATTCTTATCAGCACACTGAAATCGAATTGATCAGCTGTTATAGGTTTCACCAAAATTTATATTAACAAACACAGGCTCTAAGACTCATTGCAGTGGGAGTGTGAAGGACAGGCACTTGGTAGGGGTTCGTACACAGGTCTCAGCTCATTTTTTTTGAAGTGTGCAAAGGGGGAGCTGCCTAGTTTGAGCTATGAAAGCTAAAATAGCTGTGTGTTCGTATGTTAAAAGGCCAGTGAAAACACTGGTTGGATGTATTTCTGCAGATCCTTCAGTATTGTCGTTTATGAGGGAGAGGTCCAGAACTACATTTGAGATCAACCTCAGAATACTTTTGATTCTAAGACAGTGGCTTCAAATTAAAGGGTTGCTACATCAATTAGCACATCTGAGATGATGAGACCAGTCCAAACTCAGTTGCAGAGGTGAAGATCTCAATTGGAAACGGAGTCATGAGCTTAGGATGTGAAATAAGAGGAAGATTGCATTAGTACTGAAACAGGAAACCTCACACTGTAAGAGAAAAAAAGTCCAATTTTATTTTGATAATGATAAACACTTTTGGACATCTCTATGTTTCCTTACTATACAGTAGAACAATTTCTGAAGTCAAGACTTCTCTTCATAGCTTCTCTCTTTTTCCCCAGGGCTGGAGTGTATAGAGTGCACTGATGACATTGAAGAGTTATTTAAGAGAAATACGTACTGCAAATATTTGATTAAAGAGTTAAAACTATTCTCTTACAAATTTTGAAAAAAGCTATCAGTAGATATTTGGTCTAACAGACTGTTGAACTTATATTGCTATTAGCACAAGATAGCATTGTATGATTGTGGAGGTTTCGTTCTGATTGAGGCAGTCTGTATAGTTCCACTTCTTCCTATTGAAAACCACTGTACCAAAACCACTTTATTAGCTAGTTGTGTGCTGAGGTGGGCAACTTCTTGTTTGTCACTTAAACATGTTGTATGGATGTTCTTAAAGAAATTGTGCTTATCAGAAATGCTGCTATGCACCACAGGTTCTAAAAGTACTTTGACCACCTTCAAAAGATAACAGCAAAAAAAAGATAAGACAAGAAGTTAATAATAATGAGTCTTCTAAAATGAAGAGTAGAGACAGTCACTGGTACCTTTGATATTCTTTGTAGTGATATAATTTTGGCAGGCCTTCTATCAGTGTCTACCAAGAAAGTACAACTGTTGTGAAACAGACTGTGTCATCACCCCATAAAGGTTCTAGAAATAAAGTTGCTATATACAAGTACAGAATGGATGAAAATTGTATCCCTTCAGTATAGCTTCCTCTGTTATTGATACAATTTCAAGCCCTTTGGGGATGACTTAATCTTGAAATGGCTTTCTTGCAAAAGAAAATAAAAAGAGAGGAATTTTTAATGTTGTAGTCATTGCTCATCTGGTTTTGTTGGATATCTTTCTGATGCCTTTTTGTTTACAAAAATCAAATGCACAGGAACTTGTGAGATATGTTAGTAGGAAAAGGTAATATGAGGTTTAAACTCTCAGCATACTGTTTTAAGTTTCCAGTTCCACTTAATGAATTTGATTCCAACTGAAGAGAAATAGCTTATATTTGTGATAATAAAGGTGGTAGAGCTATTCAAATATTATTTCTTCCATATGCTTGTCATCAGCTCAATAATAAGGGCCCATTTTCATTCCAGCAGGGGCAAGGAATAAGAAAGAATCTTCCTTTCTTTCATCCGCTTCAGTAATACAGAGTAAAGCTCTTTCTCTGTTTCCTCTGGTTCCAGATTTCCAGCTTTTCACTTAAAATGTATCACTATGGGAGAAAGAGAATAGAACAGATTGTTAACCATGGTAATTATGGAACTCTTTCATTCCTGATTACTTCAGTTCTGTCTCTTATTTATCCCAAGTGTTGGGCACAGTTTTTCTCATCACTTTTCTTTCAGGACTTGATCTAAAGTATGTCTCAGTCTCTGCTTTGTTGCATGGACTACGCTGCTGCTTCTTTTGAAGATGCCAATTTCCACTTCCAGTTTAAGATGAGTGACAAAACAAGAGTGATTTTTTTGCCCAACACCTTTGTTATTCTCCTGCTTCAAACCTTCTAATTCCTCATTCATTGAGAAGAAACAATACATTGGTTGACAACTCACATAATACAAATAAGAAGTAGTGAATGATGAATGGCAAATAGAGGCAGCACTTTATTGTCATTTGCCTTAAGGCCTCTTCTCACCACTCTGGCAGTACAAAAGGATCTTAAAGTCAGAGAAAGCACCTGTTGTGAGGTTCCTTTCAGCTGAGGGATAGGTGGAAAGGCACTCATAAATGTGTAATAGTAAACAAACAAGCAACCTTAAAAGAAAAATCATTCAAACCATTTACAAATATGCATGAATAATATCTGAGGGTTTGTGCTCGCTTTTGCAAAATAGATGAAGTAATTGTATTAGATATCACATTTGTCGTGAGTAATTTCTCCCACACTTACACAACGGTCTAATTTAAGACAAAGTTTGAAGGCAAGAAAGACCAGACTTACTGTGAAAAGAATGAGGCTGCGTGTCATTTGGAGATCACATTTCTATAATTACTGTGGACACTGAAATCTGTGAAGTTCTTTGATGGGGGCTGTCTACATAGAAAGAAAGTCAATCTGTTACATCCTTTACACTGACGTGGAGGTCAGAGACAATGTTATACCAAGTTTCTGTTTAGTCAGAGATAGCAAAGGTGCAGGCATAAGGGAATTATCGAGGACTTGGTACAGATCTAGGTTTTGGTAACTGAGTTGGATGTTGCTTTAATCTGGCATCATTGAAAATGATTCCCAAGAACTATCTTTCAGCTGAGCTGCCTAGCAGCACAGCTGTACTGTACTCAAGGTTCCAGCTTCACCTCCTTGAGAAGACAGAAATCACAATCAAGATTTTACTCTGCGTGGGCCACATTCAGTTTTCCTGGAAATTATAATGACCTGCTTCTAAGTTTGTGGGAGAACGAGACCTGTTCCCCATACTCAAAAATAATTCACTGTCACTCACTAGAATTATTTCACAATCAATTTCTTATAAAACTTAGGCAACACTTTTGACAGCCTAACTGCTCAATGCACTCTGGGTCATCAATCCCACAAACCTTCTCTTCAAAGGCTTCTGCTCCCTTCCTTTTTTTTTTTTTTTTTTAAGGAAGAGACGGAAAATGTGGAAAAAAAGATCCTACCCTTCTGAGTCAAGGGCCTCTCCCACATCATGTTCAAAATTCTTGTGAGCATTTGCTTTACTCATTAACATTTTTTGTATCTGTAGTCACAAAGTGTTATAAAGCACATCTTTGATACATTTCCACTAGGCAGTAATAAAAAGAATGGAAAAGGTGTGAGATTCATACCTCTGTCCTATCAGACAGGGCTACACAACTTTTAGTTCTGCCCAATGGAGGGGAAGGAGGAGGGAAGAATGGAGGTGATTACAGGGATGGCACAGAACTAGGCTGTGGACAGAGGTAGGGAGGGAGTAAATCATCTCTGTTCTCTCTTCATCCAGTCAGCAGAACTGTCTGGCCACCTGACTGACAGACACAAAAATGCCCATGGCAAATGAAATCTCTTTGTGACTTCAATCAGGAAGCAATGGGGAGTATCTGAGAGAGAGATTTCTCAGAAGCTAGAATTGGAGACAGAAAACAAGAGAAGCCCTTTTCTTCTGGATCTAATATAACAGAAATGACAGCTCTAATACTCCCCAAACCAGAGTAACAAGATTGAATTTGTTTACATTTAGAGATATAAACAATCAAAACACTTCATGTCATCAGTCATAGTCCATGTTAGTCACATAGACCATGTTAGCAGTTAGCTCGGAGGTAATAAGAAGGGAGATGTACTTCTGCATACAGCAGAGTTACAACTATAAAGGTTATATTACACTTTGAAAGTGGAATCTATCCATTAATAACTCAGATCAGGTTTTTCTCCTAAAGCTAAATCAATGAATTCTATTAAATGATTTTTTGCGTGGTTCATACTTTTTATTCCAAAAAGGATATTATTCAAAATTGCTCTCATAACACACCTGTAATTAACAGTTCTTGAAAAGATAATGAGCCCCTAGCAAGCTGTAGTGAGCAGTTTTTCCTGCAAACTGAACCACTGTCTCCATTGAACACAGAGTTCAGTCTAGCCCTAAACCACCAAAGTGCAGAGAAGAGTCTCTGTCTCACTTGAAGAAGCCACCACTTGGCTGTGCCACTAGTGCAGCACACTTGATGGGAAAACTCTCACACTGCTGCAATGAGCCGGTATCTTTCAATGACTCCTGTAGTAAGAGTAGTGATCGTCTAATAGCAGTATTTCCTTAACAACAGTATTTCCCAACAACAGTATTTTCTCACACATACATGCCTTAGATATAAGTGAAATAATATATAGCATAAGAATGTAACAGCATTATGAGATGTTTCTGATGTTTTATCTTTCAGCTCACTCTTTGTGTTTTCTGGATGAAGTTGTGAAGGAAAATGGTAATAAGAGTTCTGGTTGAGCAGTTTAATTACTTTTTAGCCGAGTCCCCTGTAGTGATAACACTCCAGTTTCTTCTGTCTTTGACATGAGACTCTTCTGAGGACTGAAGGAGGACGGGGGAGGGGGGGAAGAGGAAAATGAATCCTCCCAAGTAATCCTGAACAAAGTAAAGGACTGCAGAGTGTCTGTTTTCTCTCCCAGTTTGTGTCACAGAAAACTCACCTTTGTTTCAGGAGTGAAACATGCCGATTCAAATCGGTACTTACCGTCTCTCTTGGCAAGTTAAACATCATCGGTGGTAATGTTTTTAATTGAAACTGATTCATACAGTGCCACCAAAGTTCCTGTGGAATTCAGTTTTGCTCAAGGGAGTGAGAGGGATGAGCTCAATGGAACAGGGAACAAACCAATTACAGAGGTCAAGCTGAACAATAAACCCATTTTAAATGAAATACTTCTGAGTTGAACATTTGGCACACAGACCCTGTCGGTACAGCATGTTCTGCTTCTTATATTCACCTGCCACTGGTTAGTGCCAGGGACATCATTGTGGGCTTTGTTCTGATCTGATATCACAGTTCCTGTGTTCTTAAAGATTGACCACTGGTGGAGCTGTGTTGTCCTAATATCCGAAGTCAGACATGACTAAATTAGTTGTTTGTTACTTTTAGAAAGTTCTCTTTACTTTGTTTTGTAGCATTGTGAAGCAAAAGCATCAAAACTGTAGCTTAAAAAAAAAAATCAAAAGAGATCTGCAGCTGAGGCAAGGACAAATTATTTCAATAGGCAAGGGATTGTTTGAGTCTGTATTTCTGTTTTGAAAACTCAGTCCTTTTGCTTTAGATCTTGACATACAGCCACACTTTTTTCCAAAGGATTCAAACAGTCGTACAATTACTCACATAGCCTGCATGTGTGTACACATCAGCCCCCCCAGTGGTGATTTTCAGCTGGATATTTTATTCTCAGTACTTTTATTTTTTGAGTGTAAATTAAAACAAATTCTTATTTTGCGCTTTGTTTTCAAAAGCTTGCCTACACTTTTTGTTGGCTTTTGTCTTCTCCTTTTATCATTTGAGAAATGGGACATGAAATGAAGAAAAGAAAGATCAAGAAAATGATAGAAGGTTTGGAATGTAAGATCTGTGAGTGGAGAAAAAAGGTTAATAAGATAAATGGGATGTTCAATCTAAAGAAAAGAAGATGTAGAGAAAGCATGATAGCTCTCTGCAGATATGTAAAGGGACAAGGGAAATTATTCTCATTAGTCACCTAGGACAGAGTAATATGCCTGAGCTGTTGCAAGGAAAATGTAGGTTAAATATTATGAAAAACTCTATAACTATAAAAAGAGATAGACAATGAAACAAACTGCCAAAGGATGTTAGAGGACCACTGTCTCCAGAGGTATTCAAAGTGAAATGGCTACTCATCTATTAGAGAGAGTTTGGAACCAAAAATTTAAAAGAGGAAATGTGATGCAGTAGGGATGAAATGGATGGATGACCCAGCAAAGGTCCTTTCAGACTCAAGTACTTCTGTGATTCTGGGGATGAATGACAGTATTGGAAGGAATCATAAACACAATAACACATGAAGAAGAGTGCATACAAAGTGGTGAAAAAGACAGAAATGGTGAGGGCTTTTAAAAAGTTGTAATGTTTAATAACAAAAGAAATGGAAGGCTTAAGTTTTGATTATTAGAGAAGTAAAAGAAATACCTCATCACCACCATGAAACCTTAATCTTGCAAACAGCTTTGAATACATGTAAATATAAATATCTGGATAATCTTTTTGCACAGTTGTCTGTGAAAGTACATGTAGGTATTGTAAAGCTCCTTGTACATTTGAATCATGTTATTTGCCTGTTTTCAGGTAAAATGGAAGGAACAACAAAATAACAGTTTGCTGTACACTGCAAAAATATCACAAAACCTTGAGAACTTCTTTATCTCTATATGTGAATGGGAAATCTGGGGTGGTCTTTTCACATTAATGTGTAAAAATAAGGTATTCATTCATAATTTAGATTCAAAAAATCCTTTTTTCTATAAGCTCAATTGTTCATAGTCATGTATCTTATCTAGTCATTTTACATGAATCAGAGAGAAAACAGTTTGGGAATCAACTAATGGAAAAAATCAAACTGTGTCACTCTGCACAAGTGAAAAAAGCTCCATGAGGTGCAAGTCAGTGGAGAGTCTCATCTGCTGTCTTTCCTATACACATTGCCTTTTATTGCCTGCAATTACCTCCTACAGTTTGCACTCAGGAGCACTTTTTAGATAAAAATTGTTGGTTATATTATAAAATGTAAACATATAACCCATGTAGGTAGGTCTACCGAAATACTGAATGTCAACATTGAAAACAAGTCTCATCAGAAGACAAAATGAACACTGCTATTTGCTGGATTTCAAGAGGAACAGTACTAGCAGCCAGCAGTTTTATGAACATAGAGGAAATGGAGAAAAGCAGACAGGGTGACAGCCGACATGTACCAACGCAAACATGAAAGCTCTTGGATCCTTTTCGAAATCCTGAGAAAAAAAATATATTATCTTCTGTTACCTTCTAAACCAGCACTGTAGCTGGCTGGGTTGATAGTCGTATAAAACTGTTTGCAATGCTGAAGCAGAATTCATTCAAGACTTCTGCAGGAGAGGATGTGTTTCATTATTTGTTTGTTTTGGTTTGGTTTAGTTTGGTTTGGTTTGGTTTTAATGTGTCAATCATGTATATTGTTTCCTTCTACTCTGAATTTTCTTCTCATTATTTCTGTGTCCTTGTTTTCAGTTAAGTCAGAGTTCATGGTTTGACAGGAAAAGGGCATGTGTGCTTTTCTGTGTTTGAGTATGTATAATCTGGAATACATCAAAAAAAGAGGAACCCTGGAGTTGGGAAGTAGGACACTGTGTTAGAGCTGTCTGTGCAGGGCACACAGGGCTGCTGCCCTCTCCAGGGAGATTCAAACGAAAGAGATAGCCTTTGGAAAAGCAAGTGCAAGTACACTGAATGTAATCCAGAGCTAGTATAACCTTGCAGATCCCTGTTTTGATAGATATACATCCAGGCAGAGCCTTGTTAGTGGAGGTGTAGAGTGCCATGGAATTACCACAGGAGGTACTCTGATTATTGTCCAAAAACCAACATGAAATGTTTTTTAGGCTTCTTCATTTAGAGCCATGCCTTGTTCTCCATATAACAATATTAATTTCAGTAGAGCCACTTGAAAATGAAGATACTAAGCATTAAGAGGAGGAATGGTGCAATCTGGCCTTCTATCATGTGTAATAAATATAACTATTTATTAAGCATGAGGATCATTTGTGACTTCATACTTCCCATTCCACTGAGAGAAAAGATTAACATATATTTCCTACACACTTTGGCTTGGTAATCCAATTCCAGGGTTTAAAATCATTATGAGTACTGACATTTATCCAGAAATACCAAATAAGGAAACATAGCTTACACTTGATATATACATTCATTTAGGTAGAAAACATCAATATGATGATATTTGCAGACACATGAAACATTACTGCACCCTGCATTCATGCTGATCAGGATGAAGTGTTGAGAGAGGTGACTGACTGCTTTATACGGCTGCTGGAATCCCTGCAAATCTGGTGTGACAGGTCTGCAGCCTTTGCTTGAACTTGTGCATTGAGAAAGAAAATGAGTGTTGCATTGTAGCACCGCAGGTCAGAAGGAGATGATTTTCTTCAGGATATGCATTTGTATAAGAGGTAGCCCAGATTTTCAGGCTTCTGGTATGGTGACTGCACTGCAAAGCTGCACTCATATGTCCAGGCTGGTGATTTCTTGCACATTTAAGACCTGAGGAATTTTTGGTTTTGCTTTTTCACTGCTGTTTCTGTGGGCATATGGAAACTTATTCTCTGGTTTACAGCATTTCATTACATCTTCCTGTTCCATGACTTTTCCACAGGGGGACAGCAGGAGGACATAGGCATTGTTCTGGGCATGATTAGTGACAAGGCACTGGTGGGCTGTGTGCAGTACGGTAGTTATGGCTGTATCCCGCAAAATTCATCTGCTGTCAAGCTGGGTTTTACCCAAAATTGTGGTGGATCAATTTAGGCATAATGGCACATGTAACTGTCAGCAAAATGGATTTATATTTACGGACAGGACTGAGGGACAAGCAAATCAAAGTACAGACCATACTTAGCGCCTAAACATTAATATGTACATAATAATACAGATTCAGTATTACATTATTTTAGCTATTTTATTTCTGTTATCGATCACACCTCCTATCTTGTTCTCTGTTTGTCTCACTGTATTGTCTGTCTTGGCTCTTGATTCTTTCAGTCAGGGATCATGCAGTGTACTCAAACCAGAAAAATGTGCTCGTGAAATACTGATATACACAGTAAATTAGATGATATAATTATGCACATACCCAATAAGTAAATGTTATTATTGAAATATTGTTGAAGAAAAATCTAACTGAAGTTATATTGTCTATCATTTATGTTTAGCCAAATACAGCTATTCATAAAGAAATTAGACAGTTGGTCTGTGTATTTCTTTATGGATAATCTCTTCTTGGTTAATCAACTACTCTTCCATACACGTATGGACAGAAGAAGGTGCCCATAAATCATGGCTGCTGTTTTAGCCAAAGTACCATGACAATCTTGCACTATCTTCTGTCTGAACTCTTCTGTGTTTCTATTAATATGGAAAGAGTAATATGGAAACTATTTTCTGTTGATGTGACAATGTGGACAGTATCAGTCACTTTTCCATTGCTTGATTAACACTTCCATGTCTGTTGCTTGATTAATGTTTCCATGATTTGTAGGTGTCTTAAAATTTGAGAATAAATAAAACTGAAAAATTTCTAAACAGCCTAAATGCAGAATTAAGTACCTGTTAGAAAATTCAGATTTTGATGTTATTTAAGATCATGATGCAGAAGAAATTTTTAAGAATGTTGGTTGTTATCTCTCAGGATTGAGATTTTATTTTGTTTTATTTTATTTTGTCCTTCCCTCTTTGGTCTGGCTTTTGTTCAGTCAGATTTCACAAAATCTACTTTTAATACTTTATAACACTGAAATTTTTCAGCAGCAAGGTCAGTGATGCAGTACTATTAGTTGATACCCAAAGGAGATTCATTAATTTCTGACTGTCAGGTTTTTCTTATTATTAATAAAGGCAATTTATAAATATTTTTTCCTAGACAAACATAATTGAAATATTTAATGTAATTTATACCTTTGAAATTTAATCATGTAAAAAACTACAACCAATTCCCACTTCCCCACTAAAGTAATGAAAATAACGCTTGGGGAAGACCCTGTGAGGAGGCTAGGCTGGCAATTTTTTCAGCCAAGTAGGTTTAAGACCAAATATGTTTTTATATTGATATATATTATATGTTAATCTCATTCTTAATACTTTTGCTCTGGGGCTTCTGAGTACATCCATTACCACAAGAGGAGTTCACATCAGGAAAATTCAATTACTTGTGCCAAGGGGTAACTGAATCCATAGTAAATCCTTTCTTTTCTTTTTCCGTTTATGTAAACTTCTGGTCTAGACTATAAAACGTTTGCTTGTTTTTTTTTTTCCTTCTTAGATTTAATTGTACAGATAATTTAATAAATCTCTTGGGTTTTTTCCATGTAATCCTATGTATCTGAAAGTATTTTACACAGCAGTCTTCTTGAAGAGTGAAGGTGATACAAGACCCCAAAGACAAGTTTAACGAACCAAGGACCTCTTAGACCTCAATTTACATAGCCAAATCCTTTCCTCTCAACCTTAAATCCTTAAAACACAATTTATTTAATCCCTGCTGTAGTCAAACACGCTGAGCGTGTGTAACAATATATCAAAATCATTAGCACAAAACCTTAAAATAGTGTACTGAATTTGTATAAAACAGCCAAATCCTTTGAGATCTTAGGTGTCACATCTAGACTTTCTGAAGTAAACACTGTTTTAAAAGTTGGTACCAAAATGATATTGCTGGTTCTTGTGTCCAACTCCTATAACATAATGTGCTTCCAGCAATAATTTTTCAATATCAAAAAGGGGAGACTAGACAACTCCCAGAGGTGATACTGGAGTATATTGCTTTTCATCTCTAAGGGGTTGGCCACACTGTAGTTGTAGATGTGAATTATGCTTTTATGGTATATTCAGGCTAGTTCTAAACTATCACAATTTGCAGGTTACATTGTAGCTGAAGGTCCAGCGCTGCACAAGGTCTTTTGTGGTTTACTGCATCTCTCTAGACTGGGTTAATCTCTGGGAAACCACAGATACACTTCTGTTTTTAACTGGTTGAATTCAGCTTGTATATGAATGCTTAAGCTGCAGAACAGAAATAGCTAAGGTCACTAGCTTAAATTTATCCCAAAGTTCTGCTGATTGTATAATTGCCTGTACAAAAGGAGTGAAATGAAATGAAATTCTCCAAGTCAAAATCTTGAGGAAGATACGACCATCTAATAAACCCCATAGTCACATGCATCACTTGTGGGTGGAGTGAATGCATGGTAAACTGTCCGTTTTTTCCTGAACCTAACCAATTCAATCGAATAAGTGGCTTCTGTACTGTTGTTGTACCTATGCTCTGAATTTCAGGCTCTAGGACAGTAAATTTTTGACCTAGGGTAAAATTTTCCAAAATACTTTCCATATCAGATAATGCATCCACACATAAGAGCCTAAATCCCAACAGCTTAAGCTCTTGGATTGTTTGTGTCATATTAGAAAATGGATTTGGAAGCCTAGCTCCTCAGAGATCCTTTGGTAGATGTTCCTGAGCTTTAGCAGGTGTGTTTACTTGATACAATGCATTTTTAAAGTTATCTGTGACATTAACAATCTGGCTGAAAAAGGATGTGAGAGTAGTTTTGTTACAGTAGTTACTGTAATTCAGCTTTAGTGAAAGAGGTACTATGCAGTAAGTGTCTATATTTCGCAATGATTCAGTAACTATGATTCTGCATTTAAACTGGATTAGAAATACAAGCAATCTGAAGAAAGATTTTTTGGAGGGTTTTTGCATGCTGGGAAGGTTTACAGCTTGTTTCTTTGCACAGACCTATTTTTGCTGAAAGCTGGGACCTGATTCATCATTGTGTTATTCTAATTTTATGCTGGCATAAGCCCATTTTCTGTAATAGAATTTCTCTGGTATAAAGCAGGAGTGATACAGTAGTGAAGCAAAGGCTACATTTTTAAACTGGCACAGTCAAAACCACCAAGCCTGATATATTTTTTCAGTGGTAAATTGTAGCTACTAATCCCAGTCAAGATGAACTATGTGACAATGCACTAAGCATTATGTAAGCCATACTATTAGGGAAAGATGTTTTTCTCCTCTGGTTGAAGCTGAGCCACTATGCGACAATAATGCAAGATTCAATGCAGCTGTAGAATGTGCAAGAATCACTACTACTGCTATACAGCTACTCCTTATGGTACTGAGTTGTGTGAGTGTGAACCTGTTTTGTATTTAATCCAATGACAGTTGCATGAGAAATGAATAAATAGGCTTGGAGAAAAAAAAAAAAAAAAAGGTAGACCTCTCCTTTTCTGAAATTTTCTTCTGGCACATTGGGTGGTTCCACCTCCCACTGCACCTCTCTTCTTCCTTATGAGCACGTTAGCCTACAGCTCAGCAAGTGTGGAGACTGAAATTGCTTCCCAGGAGCAAACACTAACCACCAGGTTAATACCTAAGAGATAGGCAACAGTAGCTTGATTTTCAAGGATGTGGCGCCAAACTGGTGCACTTGTTCAAATTTAAAATTGTAAATGCCAAGAAGTAGTAATAATAGTCAGGAAAACACATCATGAATTTAAGCGGTTCCTGAAGCTGTTGGATCACAACTTTTGACACAGGAAACTCAAGACAGTCTGAGATCTTATTTCAGAGTCTGGTTTTGCCTATGCACTTCCTGTATGATAGCTGGTGGTGGCTAACAGCCTAAGTACTAGAAAGCATTTTTTGCTTATAGATGTATCTTTCATCTGTTTGCAAATTTCTGCAGATAAAAAAAAAANAAGGAAAGGAAAGGAAAGGAAAGGAAAGGAAAGGAAAGGAAAGGAAAGGAAAGGAAAGGAAAGGAAAGGAAAGGAAAGGAAAGGAAAGGAAAGGAAAGGAAAGGAAAGGAAAGGAAAGGAAAGGAAAGGAAAGGAAAGGAAAGGAAAGGAAAGGGAGAGTTTTAAAAGAGGGCAAATGTGATCTGACTTGCTTTCAGCTAGTGCAGTGACCAAGAAGTTTTTCATCATTTTCCCACCTCTAAAAATAATTAAATGACAAGCACACAGATACCACTTTACAGGACTCAGATCTCAGGTTACTGATGCTGAGACAGGAACAAATAAAATTTTCCTGGTTTACTGAAAAGTTTATAAACCCTTATATCTTCCATCATATGGACTAATTAGAAAATAATATATGCAGGTACTATTCAGAATGACTGGCATTCCCTCATTTACATGGAAAGGCAAGTAAATTCTGCTTTTAAGAAAACACAGTGTTTTCGTAGTTTCATATGGCAGCCACTCAACTTACTTTATTTTTTTGCAAAATAGGAACTTCAACATTTCATTTTTTATCTTTTATCATTAGACTCCTACAGCTTTAAAATGATTTTCCCCCTAGAAAATGCAAATCTATTCCTTTGTAGTGAGAACCATATTATACATGCAGCACGTAACTTTCAAAACTTTAGTTAGAAGCAGCAAAGCAAGCTGTCAGACATTTCAGTAATTGAATTTCCTTGAGAACTGCCTTGGTTTGTCAGCTCTGACTTTGCTGTCAAAAGAAAAGAAAATAGCCAGGGAATTAATCTAAGATAACACAGGGGGTATTTTGATAATGCCAAGATGCAAACATTAAGTGTTTTCTCTGGAGATGTTTTGAGGTAGGGTTCCCCACCCCAATCCAGGCGGGTTCATTTTAGCCTTGAGTCATTATTATCTTGTGCAGAGTTCTGAGAATTAACTAATGACCTATCAAACTGCAGTACAAAGGATCCTTTCTTCCTGTATTAAGATGCACAATATCATTGCTTAAAAGGCCCAATATACCCTTTGTCAATTACTTCATAAGTGCAATTCATCTTTTACTGCTTCCGCACTTGGATTGCTTGTAAAATGTTTAGTGGTTAATTAGCCTGGAAGGAAGTCCAACTTATGAAAAACCAAGCAGTGGGAAAAAATAGCCATAAAATTAATGGCTTACTCTTTGGTCCTTATTTTATAGGGGAATGTTAATCAGACTCTGTTGGAGCTGTACCTTTGACTAGCACTCAGCCTCCTTTATAATCAGCTTCAGAAGCATTCCATTCTGGGTTTTCCCTTTTGGCCTGTGCTTTCCTCCAAAGGACTTGAATGTATTAAGAAGAGATTGACAGCTCTCCTAACAATTGCAGCCAGTCCTCTAGCTAAAGGGAAACATGGGGCTAGTCACTTTTACTCTATTGGAACCCACCTGGAGTTATATTTAAGGTATAAAACTGTTATCTAAAAATTGAAACTAATAAAATATATACTGTTGTAGATAAAAGAAAATAGGCAATATTTGAGCTGTGAGACCTTCATTAGACAGTGGATAAAACTGGAAAAGGAGAGAATTGTATAGGGAGTAAATTATTGTATTTACAGCTTGCTCTTTATACCTGCAGAGAAGATTCCGAAATAATCAGATCCCAGGGACAACTTAGCCACTGAACATACAGTCCATTTTAGGTCAGTCAAAAGGATGCGTAGAGGAAAAAAGAAATGTTAAGCGCTCTTACTGGTGAAACTGATAAAATTTCTTTATGCAAATCCTCTACACATTTTGGCATTTAGTCCGTCTGCAGTTCTGGGATTAAAATAGAATAGTTGTGGGGGTTTTGTTTTTGTTTTTGTTTGTTTGTTTGTTTGTTTGTTTTTCCCTCAGTCAAACTGCCCTTCATTTTAGGGTAAATCACAAGTAGACTGTCAGCACCATTATTTTTACTATTACTTTGACAATGAAAATTTTAATATGTTGCAAATACTGTATATCACAGCATTGTTGGTTAACTGTATGTGTTGGGCCTTACACAAAACTACAAGTAATTGGACCCAACATTTTTGTGTTGTATCTTCATTTAATCAAAAACTTAATAATAATAAAAAAAGAACAAGAAAAATGTCAGCTATTATATCAAGCCCATCTATAACCACTCTTATTCTCTAAAAACCTAGAACAGCAATGTTTTTCTTTTCAGAAAATAAGTATGATCATATCACTTTCCACATATAGGTGTTGCATAATCATAATTCTGGGTGGTTTTCCTTCTGTTCAGAACAGAAAAAGAAGTAATTCTGAGTACTGCAGTATCTCTCTTTGATAAACTAAGTGGGTGCCCATGAGCCTCACTCAGCAATACCCTGTCACTGTTCATAGGCTTTTCAATTTCTCTTGAAAAAATACACCTGTGGCTGAGAATACCATCAGCTGTATATTTGGTAGTCATTCACTGCTTTGAGTGCTTGCAAATGTCTGTGGAAACAGAAGTGCCTCTTCACAGCTTTGCTTCTCATTGGGTTGCACATGTAAGGGCATCCAGCTCCATCCATGATACCTTGTGGTACTACATCTGGCCTCCATCTGCCACTCCAGAAGGACATGAATCTCATGTAAATCCTGCGTCATATCGTTACAGTGAACAGATATCTTGGGTAACCAAGGACATCTCCAGGGACAGTAGACTAAATATGGGGTTTAGGCAACAGCTATTATGTGTCAGAGGAACTCAGCCCAATGCTATGATCTTTAATAGCACATTTTCCCTGCCAATACACCATGTTGTACCTAAGCCAACATTAACATACCACACAATTTATTGTGCTCATAACCCAACAGCTCAACATATAACTGATGTTCAGTTAGTTTCTGAGGGACTTGGAGTTGTCACTTGGACCTGTAGAGCTTTCCTGATGTACTGGCACTACCCCTACCAGCAGGTACTTGTCCCATTTGTCAGTGTCCCTGGGCTCCACTGTTTCAATGTTTGGTTCTTGCATGATGTGATAAACTGAATTAGTGTCCCTTACTTCAAACCCTTCTCACTCATTCCTCTGCCATAAGTCTATACAGGGTGACAAATTCACGTAAGAACTCATCACATGACTATTCTTTATGGCCATTGTTTCTCATCTAATGACACCAACACCATTTTCATGTAGTGGTAGCAGCTCTCACAAAATTACACCTGTGCCTACCTTAACTATGGCACTATTAGGAAGATACAAGTGAAGATGACATTGGTTTCTAAAACTGCCAGAATCCTTGTTTTCATTTTTCCATTTATTAAAATGCTGGCAGCTACAAAATCATGTTCAGCTTATGCTCTTCTGGAATTCAACAGCAATAAATATGTATCAGAGCCAGGTTGTCCAGCTCTTTCTCACAGGGACAATACTATTTTTACAGTTTCTTTCCAAGTGGTTGAACAAAGATGATGGGAACTAGCTGTTCCATGTCTAAACTATACTTAACTGTAAATGACTTAAACTCATACGCTAAAGTTGGACCTGCTGTCATATATTACTCTGACAAATATATTGTCTAGTAAAAACAGGACATATATATCACCTATTTAGTTGTTATCTGTTCCCGTAAAAACTGTCTGCAGAAAGTGAGACAAAAGGGCTAGAATAGGATGTTACTTTGAAGAAAAAAGTCTAAACTAAACTACACTTGCAAATAATGCTTTTTACTGTGATATCAGCAGGAGCCCTTCCTTGATGTGCCCTGTTTTTGCATATGTGACAAGCCCTAAAATCTTTCCCTATGTTACTGTTCATTCAGGGCAACATAAGTCAAGTCTTACCTTAATTTTTCTTTTCTTTCTTTCCTTTTTTTTTTTTTTTTCGCAGTACCTGAAAGACATTCTTGTATATTTTTTCTTAATCCATCACTCCAGAATACATAGAGCATCATCATTCTGCTTATTTTTAAGTCTGATTTCGTATTGAATTTTCATGTAACCATTAATAGAGGTAGAGAAAACAGTGTCACAGCCACCTGTGCTTAATTACTGTCTGCGGGGCCTCAATTGCAGCAATAGTTCTGTTAGTTACAGTTTATATTCTTTTTCCAGGCAGAATTATTTGTTATGTTGGGTGTGGGGGAGTGAGGGGGTGGATGGCAATATATACATTTCAGGATGGACCTGATTTTGCTATGTTATTTGTTTAATGTTAGATATCAGTGTTTGGAAATCCATTTTTTCAATTTGGAGAACATATATTTTTTGCTAAAAGAAAAAACCCTAACCCTTTAGTGCTCACAGAGTACTTCCAGGAAATTTATATTAAATGATTTATATTCAGGTTTAGCTACTGCTGACCTATAAATAAAAACATGACTTACATGACGATCCTTGTGGGTCCCTTCCAACTTGGTGTATTTTACGATTCTATGATTCTATGACTTTATTAAGTTTTAATTCCTAAAATGTTTGTATTACATTTATATTGTTAGCAACTGACACCCAAACTCAAGGAGCAACCAATGTACAAAGTGGTTCAGAGCTCCCCATTGCCAACAATTTTTCTCTTCCTACTGTGCATTACTTTCAGATATACAATGAAACTTCCACTAGTTTTCTTCCACATTTATAAAGATCCAACATCTGGCGGAGCTTTCAACTCCTCCTTTTCTCCTGGGACATTGTCTTAGTGGGTGTTTAAACTACAGTCAAAGGTTTGACAACAGCTCAGGTAGACGTCCCTAGTCAGCTGGTACTGCCAGCAAGCTAACTGCCACAGCATGGAGCTCAGCATGGGCTAGCTGCCAGGGTATTTACTCATCTTCTCAGAATAATCTGAATTGTATTTAGATTTCCCAAGCCACCTTATCACTAAGTGTGAAAATGTCAGCTGACAGCCTTTTCTATAATAACAGAAATTCAAGTTCCATCAGTGAAATGATATAATCCAACCAGAAATAAGGAAATTCCACCTTGAAGTTAGTACTGTGCATAAATGAATCTCCAATGAATAAATAGCATTGAATTATTATGTCCATGCACAAAACTTTCAATGATGTCCTACTGAGTTCCTCTGTAGCTGACTGCAGTAGTTGCTTTGAAAGACGAACACATGCATATATACCAGTATATTCTGGTATTCCAGTATCTCAGTGGAATACAACAGACTTCATCTCAATATTTTTGTGTCTCTGTTATTATGTACTTTTATGTCTGAGACTAACCAGTTTTGCAGATTGTCTCAAAAAGTTTGAAACACAAAGTAAATTTTAGTCTGTGGTTAGCGTATTTATTATTATAAAGGATTTAAGAATAAATTAATTAATTTTCATTATATCCCCTTTCCATCAGTAATTTCTTTTGTTTATTTTTTTTTTTTACACTGATTAGATAATCAGTCCTAATAGATGGAAGATCTTTTAAAAACATCTATGATAATCTTGTGGCAAGGCAGCATGGTCAAAGTGGGTTTTACAAGTTCTGTTTAACAGAATGTCTAGACAGCTAGTTCTTGGTAGAAATGTGGCTCTTGCCCTTCAGGATGCTGTTGCTTAATAAGTTAAAAGAAATAAAAAATCACTCACTTCCTTATCTTTCTAACTGTAATAATTCCTTAGGGCATATTTTACTTGCACCACAATATGACAGGCTCTCAAAAACTTTTTTTTTTTTTTTTCCATTGCAGTTAGTCATCTCAGTACTCTATGCAATTTGTGTTATTACCTTGAGGAAATTTTGTTGGTCATTGTTTGCCTGCAGTAAAATTTTGGAAGCTTCCACCTTATTTCTCAGAAGGATCTCTAATAATAAGGCTTTGCAGGACTAGTCAGTTTTAAAGAAGGGCCTGTAATTTTACATAATATTGTGTAAGTATGATACACCTCTATAATTAAGATTGGTTTATGTTTGTTTTTTTTTTTTTTTTACATAAAATACAGCCTGTGAGTTTATATTGTCAACCCACTCAACAGAATAATTATGTGATGCAGTATACTTTTTCATTATGTTGATATGCTTTTTCTTCTTATTTTCCTCACTGAAAGAAACAGACAGGAAAGAATTAAAACTTAATCTATTTTAATGGAAGAGGAACATCGTTTTTCATGCTCATGATTTTTCTGTCAGTTCTTCTTGCTAATTTATAAAACTTAGCAATCTGCAATGTGACTCCCAATGAATAATACAAATTACAGAACCTTTAAAGTGTTTAGCCCAGCAAAGAAGTACAGGTTTTCTTTCTGCAATTCCTAGATTCATTCTTATAATCTTTCTTGACAAAGCTCAGAGTATTAGGCCAGTCTTTTATTTTAGTTCTTTCTCAGGATGAGTTTAAAGCATGTGTATGTTACTGGGATGGCTACTTCATCCTATAGCTTCCACTGAGCTCTCAGATGAACATAGTCTGGTCCTTTTGATTGATTTCAATTTTTTTTTTTTTTTTTTTCTGAGGTTGTTCCATGAAGTCTTTTTGATCCTTTTATCTCTGTTGTGGTTTTATTCTCATTACCTATAAAGACTAATCTGAGGATAGTACCATCCTCTCTGGTATAGACCCATGCCAATAAATGATTTATTTTCCCTGCAGACTTTTGATCCTGTTTGATTGCACCCTGGTAGTCTAAAGGATCCACAGTTTTGCTTGTGGGATTCTTTTGACATATTTGAAGAATTTGTGATATGTTTGGTCTGTTTGTTCTTAAATCTTCCCTACCTTTTTTAAACTTACCTGTCAAGAGCTATGTTTCAGAGACAATATAAAAGAAGGGATAAAATATACGGGTAACATATTACCTAGTAATAAGGTAGCTTTTCTCCCCTCTTTTACATTTCAGTATTTACTTCAAGATCTCTCTGTTTCCATTTTCTTTTATCTTTGTACCCCTAGGAACAGATGTACATGTACAACTGTTTCAGATGACAGGAGAAATTCTTGTTTCCTCAGTACTGCGGAAATTGTTTAGAAAGAAAGAAAGTCTTACCTGAGGAAAACTCTAGAATACTTACTTAAGTAAAACACCATGAGTTTTGTGATGGGACAATGCCTCTTGTACTGAAATTGCAATAGGAATGCCTGCAGATGAATATGGACTTGTTCTTTCTTAGATGTATTTTCCTGGGAAAGATATGATATTCTATTCCAAATGCAGTCTTTTCAGTTTAAGTAAACACAGGAAATAAATAAAATCCTTCAGGTGCAAAAATTCTCAAAGTATTGTCTATTACTGCATCAGCATAGCAGAAGGGAGGAAGACAGAGAGCAGAAGGGAGATATTAATCACAGACTACAGTGAGGGGCTGAGGAGGCAACATCTTTGCTCTGCATCCTTGTTTCCAGAATAGGTGGAAGAAATCATTCTGTGTGAAGGCAGAATAAAATAGACACTCCAAGTCACAGAAAAGTGAATCCGATGAGGGAAAGTGGTTTTGAATCAACTCCCCAACCACAACCAAAGGTGTGAAACCCAGGCAGAAAGTGTGAAGCAAAAACTTAATCTGACCTATGTACTAAAACCTTCATTGGCTGCTATGTGGTAATGAGTAAGTGAAATACAATCTGATCATTGTGTCAATCATTTCACCCTCTCATAAAAAATAACAAAATAGTCTTTTTCTTTCTCTTGTTTGGGTTTTAAGAAAAGCAGAGAACTGAATGAGTCTGGTTTAGTATAAACACTGGAGAGAAAATAGTATAGGTCTGCATCTGCTAGAAATTCCTTTTGTATTATTATGGCTTTTAACCAGAGATTTTAGTTTGGAATTGATATAATGGTGTTATTCACAAATCTATCAGAAACATAAAATATTTTTAATTTAGAATAGATGTAATTGAATGTGATAAATGAGTCCACACAGAGCCAAAACCCTTGGGAAATAATTATCTATTACTGGCACCTGCAAAGGAACTCTAAGCAGCTGCAGAATTTTGAACAAAATTAGAAAGAAATATCCTAACTTGGAGGTACACATTAAGAAGTGAGAAGGCAAAGAATGATAAGCAGAATGGGTAGAGAAGTTTAAAAAAATCAAATCTGCAATGCTGCTATGCTGCAGTAAAAGTAGAAATAATGATTTTATTCTGTTGACCTATGGAACCTCAGTGGAGGTAAATTACCATAGCTCAGGTGTTTTCAATGGTGCTATGTCCATTTCTACCAGCTGAAGCTCAATCTCACAGACATATAAAAATAATTTCTGGAAAAACGTGAGTTGAAAGAATATTTTTAATAATGACATTTTTATTTTAGTGTGATTAAGTATGCTTATGGAATAATTTTTTTTTTTTCCAATATTAGGGTGAGGGTTCTAAATCCCGCACAAATATTTTATTTTTCAAAATTCAGTAAATGGTCTAATAGTTTAACTTTTTCGGTAGTTTACAAGTAGACAACATTATTCTCTCTTCCCATCAGCTAATCCAAGAAAAACTCTCTTAATTTTGGTAATAATTTTGGCCTCAAGCTCCAAGAGCACTTCATCTAGTGTTGATTTTCAGTAAATATTTATTTTTCCTTTTTTTTGAAAAAAAAATACAACTTTTAAGTAGTTATTTTCATTTGAATGGCACCGTTTCCAAATGAAGGGAGATGTTGAACTTGACTCCACTGATAGAAACTGTAGTAGTATTTAAATACTATAGTATTTAAAAAATATATGTATATCAGTGAAGTGCTCATATTTATACCTCTGATGACTTTTTCTAATCTTGCTTATACATACTTTACCTAAAAAGAAGGTCTATTTTCAAAACCTCTAATCAGGTTGAGTACCAATTACTGCCACATTTAAACCTGCAGGTTTTGAATATCTTTCATCACCTCACTCCAAGAAGGTTTGTTATACAATCAGGTTATGTACATCATGTGTGTGTGTTTACAGCAACTGGGAGAAATTACAATTTGTACCTTTTTTGTTGTGTTATCATCTGACTTCAGCTAGTACATAGCCGAATATTAGGAAACAGTTGTTGGGTTTAGTAGCTTCAGAAATCCATTTGACAGCAAGAGAAGCCCTGTCTTGGGGAATGAAATTAATACATTATGCAGTGTGCTCTCAGTTCAGGTACTGGCAAATGGAACTTTTTAGCTGCACTGTGCATCCAGTTTGTGTCATTCAGAATATGCTGTGAGGATATTATATCGTGTCCAGATTTCTTCATGCCTACATTTTGCTTTGGAGGAGCAGCTGAACCTAAACTCTTCCAAGCCAGAGTTATTGTAGGGCTATCTATTTTATTTTTGAAATAATATGAAACTTCAGTAAATTGCACAGCTGACGTATGTAGTCACAATTACGCTGATTAAAATGATATTTTCGCCACATATAACAAAAGAAACTACTTTTGCAAACAATAGATCACATTTTCTACAGTTGTAGATAAAGGCAGAATACACTTGCCATAATGGGAAGTAATCTACATATACCAGTGAAGCAGGTAACATTACAGTTGTTTGTGTGAGTAGCCTTTTGTAAACCGTACTGTTGTAACATCTCAAAGTTAATATATAATGTTGGAATTGTTAATTTTCCCATCACCAAGTGGTAATAACTAACAAACCTCATGAAACTTTAACAGGAGCAAAACGTGAAATAAATGTACAAGTAAAGACACAGTGTCTGAACTTGCTGGAGTGCATTTTGATGCATAGCTTCGAAAAGAGTCCATGGTTTTAGGGAGAGAAAGGAAGAAATGGAAACCAAATGACTGATCAAGAAACAGCATCACGAAAAGGATTTAACTAAATCTAAACACTGCTTTCACAAACAAGCTCCATTTTGTTTGTCCAGTTAGTCTTTATTGTAACATGGAAACATAAAGTGGAAAGTTTTGGAAAGTCCAAAACAGCAATTGCTCAGGAGTACACTTGCCCTGCACAAATTTCAGGAAGATGCTTACTTTGTCTGGGACCCTAATAAAGAGCAAGTATCTCCTGCTTACACTATCCAGATACAAGAATTTTCATTTTTCACAGTACTGGCAAGAGAACTGCAGCCAAGAAACAGGGATTCAACTGCTATGCTGCAAATAAATCATAAAATCAACAGTGTATATGCTTTGTTCTTCACTGTCCATACCTTGAGAATAAAGAGAACTTTTTTCTTTTTTTCTTTGTTTTCCTTTTCATGTAGCTGCATTGGTTTATTCCATTTGTAGATTTTTTTCATCTGTAAGTTTGACACACTAAAGCTAAGTAGCTAAATGTCTACAGTTTCAAAAAGCTTCATTTGGTGATTCCTCTTTGAAAAACTACTTACACTCATGCTTCTGAAAAAAGTAACTTTACTTTTTGTTTCTCAAGGAAGTTTACTGTTAAGGGAAGCCAGGGATATATGTCGAGAAAGAAATCAGGGCTGTTTATGTTATAAACTGGGTGTAAGTCTCTAGTAGGCTATACAAGCAGAAAGCAGGTTACCTGCATGGAGATATTTAATATTTAGCGCCACGTGTGCATCATTTGATCCACTTACTTGGCCTTACTTCTCAAGCAGGATACATACATTCCAGTTTTTTAGTAGGAAGCTAGGCTTACAGAGATGGATAGAAAAATCCCATTTTCTTCCAAGAATTTTGGATTGGGTCCTAAGTATGCAGTTCTGATGGTCCCAGAGAGAAGATTGTTTTCACATGACTTGATGTAACATTGTCTGAAGCAATGTGCACAAGTATTTTGGAAAAATTCTGCCACCCTTGCCTGACTCCTGAACAATACTTGGAAATACAGTCCTTTACAAGAGCTTCTGCTCTGCCTGAACATAAAAATTGAGTGAACCACCTAAACATAATTAATGATTCAATAGTATTTGTGACTTATAAAATAATAATTGCAAAAGTTGCTTTTTGGAAAAAAAAATTAAACTTTTAGGAAGAACTTAAAAAATGAGAAAATGGGTGAATGAGATAATCTGCACATTAAAAGCATCTTCAAAAAGTGCATTTTGTGAGGTTTAGATAAATAGGCTATAAAGACAGCATAAAGGAAAGAAAAACTATCAGTTCAATACAGAAAATAAAAGGTGATATTTTATGACTTTCGTTATCAGGAAATGAATCTAGGTGATTTAAATAGCCATTTCTACCTTTAAAATCTATGATTTATGAAACCTTGTTTCTCTGAAAGCGTATCATTTGAAATGAGGTGTTCAGTGGGGAAAAAATATAAAAGAGGTTTCTAGTTTCAAATCGATGGATGTAAGTTTGTTCATGGGCAAGAATTACACCTTTTAATTCCAGTTTTCTCTGGCATAGGGTTTGGTCTTTTTCCTCGTTATTTCTGGGGAGTCAAACATTTGTGCATCCTTAGAGTTAGTGGGAAAGGTATGTTTTCTTTCCTCTGAATTGCAGCCAGATCCTGCACTATGAGGTTCAGGAGATTCTCTGTTTATGAATGGCACACTGGTGACACATTAAGGAGCAGCTGCTAAAGCTAGGGTAGATGTAATATACCCTTCTGACTGAGGCATGGCTGAGAAAACAGTTGAACCAGTAAATCCTACAGAATCCAAGCACAGAAGAGCAACTCTGTCCAATTTCCCCTTTTACTATTTTATCTTTTGAATTATATGTGAGAGCAGAGTTTGTCACAGACTACTGATGTGTCACAGAGAACTCAGGACTTGAGAACTCAGTGGAATATAAAACAAATACAGGAACAATGAATAGATCCAAGGACAGCAACAAACCCAGACAGTCAGTTCACTCTTGTTTAATTGGCTATTCTTTAGGAAGCTCCTGAGAAAGTTGCACGCAGTGAGATATACATCTACTAGTCATGTGGTGAAATTAGTCATTACCTGAAAGGACTAGATTTTTTATTAATTTAATAAAATGACTGTTAACTCACCCATTACTGAAAGAGCTTAAAGTTTCATGTACTTTGTAGAAAGACTAAAAATATGAGCTCTGTTTTACATAGCACAAAAGAGACAACATGTAAAGGTATTTCTGTTTTATAATTTTTTGAAAACATAGCAAGTGTACATCACTTCACCAAAACTGAAATTACCAATGTCAATTGATAAGGAGGGTAATAGTACCAGCAATAATAAGATCCTTGGAATGCATTCTCCACTTGAAAGAGTTCTGTCATATGTGAAGATAGGGATACTTAAAATTCAGGGGATAAAGGTGAGTCTGAGAGGAAAGAAATATAAAGTGTTTCCATGACATAACCTAGGGATAAAGAACCAACAAATTTGAACGTATGGTGATATAAAGTGAAAGATCTTCCAATATCTGGTGTTTTCCCTTCAGGATGAAGGGAAAGTTTTAAATACCAGGGATGCTTGAAAATACTTCCTGATTAGATAGAAAAACGATTGGTTTTCAGGCAAGGAAGAAGAAAGTTACTGCGTATCAACCTGATACAAAAGAAAAGGAATGACAGTAGAAGGCATCACTGGAGGTAGGTAAGAGGAGCTGAAGTTCTTGTGACACGTCAGTATAACCCATGTCTCAAGAAGAAGAGAAGGGAGAAAATTACACACACTTAGGCAATTCCAACAAAAGCAAAAAAAAAAAAAAATCATATTCCATTGTTCTTATGCTCATATTCTTGCAGTGTTAACAAAACTGTAGAATAAATGGACACATGGTCAAGCATATGGACAAGCTTTAAAAAAATTAGCACTTACTTTCATAATTGAAAATGTTGTTCCTTTGGTTGTTCTGCATTATTACATGTATATCACTATCTTTTATAAGTCTTTCCTCTTCTTCAGCTGTATTCATGTGTTGCTGACCTCCACAATAAGACACTTGACAATATTATCCTGCAGTGACACAAACTTATTTCTCTTAATATCCCAGTCAATAAGAAGTTGCTGGGGACACAAGTCAGAGTGATTAATAGCACACTACCCACAGAGGTTTCGACTTTTCATAGTGGATATGTAATGGAATGCCTGTAATGCCAGGTTTTGCAGTATGATTGTAACCATCACAGCATGATGACCTTCTGGAAACCTTTCCTTATTTGAGAATGACTGATCGCATGACTAACATACGCTTCCTTAAAAAACATAATATTCACCTACAAAAAACGTTCTTCTGGGGATCTTATAATTTATTGCAATAAGTTGGAGCTGTTGCTCTGCTAAAAGAAAATATGAGAATAGAATTTAAAAGGGGATTTAATCTTAGTGAAATCCTGTTTATGACCAAGATTACATGACATAGATGATTCCTATACTGGAAAATATACACAATAACTTTGTATACTGTCAGTTTGTGATTATTCATTGGTTTAAACATATATCTGAGAAGTCACTTAAAATGGGACTGAAATCCAAGGCCAGGTCAAACATACTTTGAAACTACATCTGAGTTGTCAATAGTGAAAGATTGGAAAAATAAAGAACTTCTTTACAAAACTTCTTTTTCATTGTATTTTCCTTGTACAGATTCTTGACTCTCCTGGACAATCAGTTTAGTAGAAACTTTGGGATAAGGTCCTTATCCTTTGAGCAAACCTTCAACAATAATTCAAAATTCTTCACAATAAAAAACTGTTGAACCCTTCTCAAAGTTTTTAACAAGCTGTCAACATTTCCAGACATGTATTTATGTTCCTTTTCACTCTGAACCATATCAGTGATATTCCTTGCTTCACAGTGAAAGACAAATTGTAGTACAGTCCACAGAGGACAAAAGAATCATAAAGACCTAATATGAGAAAGGGAATGATTTCTGAGATGGGTGTGTGTGTGTGGGGGGGAAACCATACATGGAAACTTTTGGTGATGTTTTTTGCTACCTGAAGTTCTTATATGAGTGGTCCAGATACATCTAATACATTGACAGATATTGCTATAATATAACACCACCACAATATCTACAGTATGTACCTTTTAGATGGGGTATGTTAACACCCTCATTTTTAGAGGGAGATGAAAAGCTGAAGCACTTTTTAAATTTTAACATTCTTTCGATGGTCAGGACTGTAAATCAGTCAGACTGTAAAATCACTCTCGACTGTATCAAGACTTTTTTTCCATTTCTGACATGTGCATGTAGTCCAAAAATATCAAATAAATACACTTTTTTTTTTTACTACTTAATTCGAGTTAGCTAGATGATTTCAATAAGAATTCTTTCTGCAATTTCAGATGTATTTTTAAGATTTTTCTAAAGCTACTATATGTTACTGAAGAACATATGCAAACTCCGTCTTTCATGAACAGTTTTATCACAGTTAGGATAGTCTTGTATCAGCAATGAGAAGTGTCTGAATCATCTCTTTTAGGATTTTGCTTTGTTTTTGACATATTAGAATCATTATGGTTGGAATGAAATTAGCATATGGGAAGTATTAGCAGGAAACATATTTTAAAATGATAACTAAAGCTTGCATGCAAAGTGCTAAAATTTACTGCTGGATCTCAGTATGCTTAAAAAGCTGTTTTCTCTTCTCTGACACCTTTCATTATGTGCACATCAAAAATGTTGTACTTTTATCTTCTCATCGATTTTTAGGAAGGCAGTATAATATGAATACAATAGTCAGATGATGCACAGTTACTGGTTTCCTACAGCTACCTCAGCCAGATAGCAAATGTAATATAAATTTAAGACCATTTTACTTACTTGACAATCCCTAAAGAAACATACCTGACAACCATGCCCACCTTATATGTGTGACAGTCTTAAAAAAAATAAAAATAAAAAATCTGCCAAGTTTGAATTTAATTTAATGTGGATTCTATTTTAATTTTTTATACAATCCGCATAAGTCATAAAAGTCAGTTTTGTCATTCTTCTGTTCAAAACTTGCTCTGGGTGCTATACCAGGGAATTAATTTTACAAAAAATCTCAAGGTATAATCTCTTTCTTCCTCATAAAAAGGCATCACCTTAATACTCCGTTGCTAACTCTCATGGAATTTTGTATCTCTTGATGCCAGCTAGCTGTATGTAATATGTGATTTGGATGTATGTAAGATGTCTAATATTACAGAGGCAAGCTATGATTCAGGCAAATAGGTCTCTACTTATTGTTTCTTGCCTTTTGCTTCAGTTTTATAGTACATTCCCATGTCCTTTCATCTCCTATATCATGTATATGGGGTGTAATACAAAGCCTTTCTATTATAACTTACTTTAAACTATTATAAACTGTATTACATATTCCAAAAACATTTCCTGTATATTAAATGAGTAATGTAACAGATTTTTATTTAGAATTCACGACAAGGTCCTCAGTGAATGTTGCATATATATGCTGTATATAAGTGCATTTGGAAACCTTTCTTCCTGCTTGTCAATTCAAATAACTCATAGGTTAGAAGTGACTTTAAAGTGCTATGGAGCGTTTGTTTTTGGTTGCCTGCATGAAGCATATTTGTGTAGCAGACCTACTTTTGTTAGAAAGGAGATCACAGATCATATTGAGCACAACTGGCACTAATTGGCAAACTTGGCAGTTTGATCAGAAAGGCCAAAAACTAAATGAGCAAAGGGATTGACCTCTTTTTCTGAGTTAACACCAAAACACTCTGCTGAGTTAGTGCAGAGAAATCTGTTGACCCTATCCCTTTTCTATAGAGGGTTTTCTTCTCTGGGGCTGTCAATCCAGCCTTTTTCAGTGGCGCTAAAACTACTAATAAATACAAGTGTAGAAATATGCAGCAAAAGACTTGAAATGTCCACATTACCAGAAATATCCATTAGGTCAGATTCTAAATGTATGCATCTGAAATGTATATAATAGAATGGTGTGGCATGGTGATATATTGGAGCTGTTGTATATCTTCAGTGAATCTTCTTTCAGTAAAGCCTGTCCTGTAAACTATGTTTGGTAATGGGGGGATGGGAGATGAGAGTTATCTATCTTAAAAATTTTGCATCTTTTTTTTTTTTTTTAAAGGGGGGGAGCATCAGACAGCATACTAAAAGTTGGGAAATAAGAGCGTCTTGGTTTTGCTTAGCCTTCACTAGCCATTTTAAGCCTCCTCTAGTAGGAAATATATTACATTAATACTTTATTACTTCACCTTCCTACATTAATACTTTATTACTCCACCTTACTAAAAAAAAAGACAGTTTCTGCCTCATGAAAGCCCTATATCTACAGCAGCCCTCTCCTAGCTATGCCACAGACATATCTCAGCAGAAAACTTTCGAAGTTAGTAACTTTCAAAGTTTATATGTTAGTATCTTGGTAACTAGGTTTGTATCTTGTATCTTAGTAACTAGGTTTGGGGCAGATATATATTTGGCATTTGGTTTGCAGATTCAGTTATTCTTGAGTGTTTCCAGATCACAGTCTTCCTAGCCCACTATCTTATATTTATTCAATGGCTTTGTAGCACCTCTGCTGAAAAGATATAAATACATTTGTATTCCTAAATATTGTAATTCTTCATCTGTTCTTCTTTACCCTCCATAGACATTATTAGCCCTGCAATTTCTGTGGTTTGCTGTTTGGGAAATCACCCTGGGAAGGCAAACACTGCAGTTGAGTGACAGGCCTTTATCACCTTCTCCACCCCCTACCATCCAGCTGGCTGCTTAAGGGACTTCAGAATTTCTGCTTCAATGGATGGCAAATACTTTTGCAGCACTTGTACTACGCCCTTGCTTGCAGAAGAAATACAGGTGAAAATTGAAGATGTGGCTCTAATGTATTTACTGTCTTACTTTGTGTAAGGCAGCCTCTAAATCTAAGAAAATATCATATGCCAGCTGGGGAGATTCAGGTCAAGTCCTTACTGGTTCTGCAAAGACAATCAGTAAAAATTCTTAAATAGTCGGACGAGGAGAAAGATGGATGCAAAAAACATATGTAGTTTATCAGGCAATGTGCTGCTCATAGCCTTTTGACCAGCCACGATAGGCATTCCTTTTTAAAGTTCATTGATTATTCATTCAGTTTTATCCAGGAAAATGCTTTATTCTAGAAATGCAAGTGAGCATTAGTTCATGATTTGCTAATTTATTTATTCAGATTTATACAAAGACTCTAAGCATTTTGTAGGCCTTCACTTGGGCCTGTGGTTTATACCATTTCTTATTCTTCTTCATTTACATAATGTTTACCTCTAATGACTTGTAGAACAGAACAACAAACTGCCTTTCCTCATTATACATTGGAATTATATTAGATTACAACAGGTAGGGATCTGGTCCAAGAGTTTAATGTCAAACAGTATAACGTGGATCCTTTCTTGGTTTAAAGTTACTACATATTGTTAGAAGAGTAGGATTTTCTGCACTAATGCTCCCTGTTCGCGTTACATTTCCTGTATAATTCTTTGAGCTTCATTGAATATCACAATCCCATTAAACTTTGGGTCATTGGCTTCAAAGCTACAAGGAAAGGTTACTTTATTAGAATTGGTTATTATAACCATTAAAACTCCATATTTGCCCACGTATTGTATACTATCATATCATTATATCTGAAATATGTATAAAAAGTCTTCTATGCATAAACTAAGTTTGGGCTGCAAAGAGTTACAAAAATAACACAAACCACAGAGCAAGCCAGTCCATATTCGAAGATATTAATACAACCTTTCACTCTTTTCAAACTCTCCTGACACACGAGTTTACAGGGAGCATATCAGTCTCAGCTTCAAGGACCTTTTTCCGTCCATAGGAAGTATATAATGTTGGAGCTGTTGTCTCATCTATGAAGATGGCATTTGGGATTTTTATTTGCCTCAAGGCATCTGGTGGCCTTTTGCAACATTTACTTTTTATTGATGTCCCTAATCAAGTGCAAATGCATACTGAAAAGATAGTCTTATTGCATCAACGTTGTGTCCTTTCCTTAGAGTAGTTAATTTATGTATTTAATCTTTGTTACCCATGAAATAGGTAACACAAAGGCTTCCACATCTGCTTTTATCCATCCTGGTTCTGTTTTTTTTTTCAGAAGTTAAATATTTTTAAAAGATGTTTGTTTTGAGCGATACTTTTTCTTCCAGTTTTTCTTCTGCAATGGTGCCTTATTAAACTGAACATGTTTATTATTTATTTATACAGTAAAGATGCCAATATTCAAGCCAATTTAAATGATTCTAGTATGCAGCTCTGAATCTGTCATAGTGTTTGTCAACTTATGTGATTAAAGTTCATCTGTGCACCCACAAAGGAGCACAGAGAAACAATGGGTGAAGGGGGAGCCTAAGTAACACCTTAAGGGTGTTATTCCCAGGCCCATCCCAGGAGCCATTAAAGGCCCATCTCCATAAACCCAGAGGAGAGCAGAGACACAATGGCAGGCAGGAACTCAAATTAAGAAAAACAGACACCTTCTCTGGACTGTCCCAGGGCTGTCCCAGCAGAGCTTCAGCCCCAGTGTCCAAGTGTGACACCCATCAAGGCAAGTCACTGGGAGAAGCTCTCTGGATCTTCTTTTGGACTAAGGGACCTGTGGGTGTGGGTGTGGGATGCATCGTGGAATAGAAGGAAAAACCAGTACAGTATTGCACAGGACTTATTATGATATATTTAAGGAAGGAACCAAAGGTGCAAAGAGAATGATTTAGGTAATCTGGCGAGGAACAAGTGTCAGAAAAGAGAGAGTTGAAGGGCCAGTCACAGGTAAACAGTTGGCTGGTCAGCACATTGACCTGGCTGTGCCCTGAGCCTGATCAGTCCAGTCTGTCCTGTCGTCTTATAAAATTCCTTCGTAACTCTCTCCTGAGTGAGAGGCTCTCTGTTCTGTGTTCATGTGTGTGTATGGGGCTCTGAGTGCCAGCAACTGGAGTCATACCATGGGTCAGAGGGCCCATGTGTCCATGGTGCAGCAAGTGGAGCAAGTGCCAGTGTGATCGCTAGTGAAGATCAAGCCAGACAAGCCAGTGAGCAGGTGAAGTGGCCCAGGAGCTATAGGGATGTGGAGGGTGCTTCAGCTTAAAGAAGGCAGTGACAAGAAGAGATGAAAAAATAATAAGAATATTTAAATGAGAACTGTGTTGGTTGATAGTAAATAAATTAAGCAAACTAAACTCATGGAATGATGTTTACTCCTAAATCGTTACTACTGTTTGTGGCATATGCTCTTAGAAGACTGTGTAGGAGCACAGTTTCAGGTTTATTTTTTTTTAAATTATTATTGTTATTATTATTATTATTATTATTTTGCTGGATGTGGAGTTTCTTTCTCTTTTTGTGTTAAGCCAGATTTGTTTAAGAAATGTGGAAGAACAGTGGCACTGCTTTATTTATTAGCAGGGCACTGCAATTCATTCCCCAGATACTTCTCAGTCACTTGAAACATAGCCACCAAACTTGATATGATGTTTTCCAGGGGAATCTAATATTTTTGTGACAAGTCAAAAACAAAGGCTGCCTCTGATATTTACAGCCTCTTTAGCTGTAGGGTCCCCTATCTGAACATACACACAGGGCCCTCAACTGACCCTTACCTCCTGCCACCATTGCTCCATCCAGCAAAAAACACACAGAAATATCAGAACCTTATTCCTCATTCCTTTAAAACCTTTGAAGATGGAAATGGTCACATACAGTAATAGTCAGAGATGCAACAGAGCGCAGATCAGAAGAGGGGAAGGGTTTCTGATTCTTTACCTCAAATTGCAATAAATATGTCACTTCCAGTACTTGAAAAGTCCTTGTGAGATGGAACCAAAGAAAGACAAGTGGTGTGTGGCCTATACCTTGGCATGGTCTGACACCTGTGTGTGCAGCTGCCCGACAGTAGCCTTGTCTACACTGTGGTCAGCATTCAGTGCATGTAGATACACCTGCCTTTGTCTTAAGCCCAGGAACTGAGGTTCTAGAAAACTTCCTAGTTGATGTGTGTTTCATGAAAACCGGCCTGAAATCCTCTGAGCACAGAAGTAAAATCCATGCCGTTCTTTAACCAATATTGATATCAGTCAAAGCTAGCTTGATTAAAGGTACCCCAAGTATATCTGTCAAGCAACCAGGCAATCACTTCTAAGAGCAGTACTAATATCTTAACTGCTGTAGCCTAAGGATGTAAGTGAAGAAAAATTTTCAAGAGGTAATAGCGTTTATTAGGTATAGTTGTAATATGTGAAAAAGCTTTCAGACACACTTCAGCTCTCTCATCAAGCTCCAGCCTAGCAAATCTATTCAGATTAATGCTTCTTGATGAAAGAGAGTGAGCAAGGTGGTAGGGTACCTTCTGGGCAACATTTATACTGGCAGAGAACTGAAATGTCTTGGAGATCCCCAGACTTTCTGCTACCAGCCCAGCTCTGCCCCTGCACAGAATCAAAGCTGTGTGGAGGACATGAGCTAGTTTCTTTGTGACATCTTTCAGAACTCAGAATTCAGAACTTTTTTCACCACATGCCTTTGTTCAGTGTAAACGTACCTAGCTGTTTACAGTTGATGTACTATTTTCTAGCATAAGGACAAGATCATCATAGAATCACAGAATGGCTTGGGTTGGAAGGACCCTTAAAGATCACCTAGTTCCAACCCCCCTGCCATGGGCAGGGATGCCAGCCTCTAGATCAGGTTGCCTGGGGCACCATCCAACCTGGTCTTGAACACCTCCAGGGATGGCGCATCCACAGCTTCTCTGGGCAACCTGTTCCAGTGCCTCACCACCCTCGGAGTAAAGAACTTCCTCCTAACATCTAATCTAAATCTCCCCTCTTTTAGTTTAAAACCATTCCCCCTTGTCCTGTCACTATCTGCCCGAGTAAAAAGTCACTCTCCATCTTTTTTAAAAGCCCTCTTTAAGTACTGGAGGGCCACAATGAGGTCTCCCCGGAACCTTCTCTTCTCCAGGCTGAACATCCCCAGCTCTCTCAGCCTTTCTTCACAGGAGAGAGGCTCCAGTCCTCTGATCAACTTTGTAGTCCTCCTCTGAACCCTCTCTAACAGGTCCACATCCTTCTTGTGCTGGGGGCCCCAGGCCTGAATGCAGTACTCCAGGTGGGGCCTCACAAGGGCAGAGCAGAGGGGGACAATCACCTCCCTTGACCTGCTGGCCATGCCTCTGTTGATGCAGCCCAGGATGCAGTTGGCCTTTTGGTCTTTGCAGCACGCACGGCTGGCTCATGTTGAGCTTTTCGTCCACCAGAACCCCCAAGTCCTTGTCTCAGGGCTGCTCCCAAGGAGTTCTTCTCCCAGTCTGTCCTCCTGTCTGGGATTGCTCTGACCCAGGTGCAGCACCTTGCACTTGGCCTTGTTGAACCTCATTAGGTTCACATGGACCCACATGGACCCACTTCTCCAGTTTGTCCAGGTCCCTCTGGGTGGCATCCCTTCCTTCTGGTGTATCAACTGCACCACTCAGCTTGGTGTCATGGAATGAAATGGAACAGCCTTCCAAAAGGTACTACAAGAATCATTTCATTTTGTATGTGTGAACGTGAACATTATAGGACTAAATAGCTCACTGGAGATTTTTCTTTATAGATTCAAAGTAAAGAATGGCAGTCATCACAATCCTAACTGAACTCTAAGAAGGCTAACATAACTTGTGTTTAAAATCCTTGATATTTTATATATTATTTGAATTTTGTTAAATGAGTGTTTTCCTTGCAGCTGCTTTCTCCAAATTAAAAAAAAATCTACTAAATAACTCTTTTCATAGAAAAATTTTAAAAGCTTTTAAGGGGCCTTACTCTTTTGTGAATACTGCTTAATTTGCTTTCCTATCATTGGTACACTTTCCTGGAGAGATCAAACCAGGCTTTAAGAGATCTGTTCAGATTCAAAACTGTTGGTCATAAAATATTTTGGCGAAAGCTGATTAGTGTATGGATTCAGTGCCAAATGATCTGTGAAGTTGAAAAGAAGATTTAATGATAATACGTTAAAAACTGTTGTAGTCTACCAAATGCAAAACCATTTACCAGAGTTAGTTTAACATACCTAGAATCAATTCCTTTTCTTTCTGAAGCTCCTGAATTACTCTTGTCTGTCTGCATATTAAAAATTGTTATTATAAAATTAAAACAGTTTCTGTCTGTTCCCCTATTTTCCCTGATTAGTCTGAATGTTTTACTGACAAGTAATAAAATCAGCAATATTTAAAATTATTCTGATGCATATTTCTGCTGATTTTTTGTTATTTGCAAATGAAAAATATACCTATTACTGCATTTTTGATGGTGTGAAATTTGAGAATATACAGTTTGAACAATTCCTGTTTTTCTTGTCCTTAGATTGTACTACATACTAAACAAAAGAGTACGGCTTTATAAGTTGAGCATGCTGTAAGCTTCGAGTGCACTGTTAACTAACATGAATTAATTAATTAATCAAGAGGCGGTACCAGTATGGTAGATGGGGTATGAATAAGAACTCCAACAGGATCAGACCTACAGGGTGCTCTCTATCTTATCTAATAAGTAAGCTATATATAGCTTTCTATATATCTAAGAAGGAAGCTATCAGTCAGTTTTGAATATGCTAGGAGAGATACAATATTAGACAATGATAAAAGAGCCTTGACACTCATAAACTCGTGATATAGTTATTTAAATTTTCCACTATATAGTTATATATATGGTTCCATTACACAGTTAACTGAATTTTCCACTAGCAAGTCACTCTACCCCATAGCAGAATTTAAAATGGTAAATGAAGTATGGCAAACCCAAAGCCTTGTAATCCATCTGTGGGTTGCTGGCATGAATATTGTTGCCCTATCTTGCCCTTATTTGTGTTTCCTGAACTCATCTGGGTAACATGATCTTTATGTAGAAAAGCACAGACTTCAGTAAAAATGAGTGAGACAAATAGACATTATCACTTTTCTGGACTGATACATCTCTTTGAGGCAACTTCAGACTAGAACAGTCTGTCAGGTTGTGCTACTTCAAACAGAGCAAAATAAAACAGCTGATTGCAATATTGCTATCAAAGAAAAAAATACTAACTAAATACATATACATGCGTATTTTGTTTTTTAAATAATTTTTACTTTTATGTTCTTGCAGGATGTCTTAAAGCTTTTAGCTAAATGGGAACAGGCAACTGCCAAGATATTTTCCCTGTATGCCTAAGTAGATTGTGAGTATTTATTGGTAAGGTTTTGTATTGCAGTATGTCCTAGGAACATAGTAATGTTCTTACAGAATTTTGATGAAGGTTATGCTATTGTTCTTCCAAATTCTTTATGTAACTGTTTTCAGGAAATACTAAGAAAATCAAGCTTAGCATTTTACCTTTTCTGTTCTGATTAGAATTTCTTACTGAATTTGATCTTTTGCATTTCTAATAGGATCATGATGGTCATTAATAACTTCAGCATTTTTCAAAACTGTCACCACACAGAGAGGTTAATTACCTTTGGTGAAAATGAAAAAGATATGAGAAGAATAAGATTGCTAACAAAGCTGAGTCTACAAAACACTGACAAGCCAGCTTTGTTAAAACTTCACAACTTCACAATATATGTTTCTATAAAATTTTAATGTTTATACAGCTACATTAGATAGTGATTTAAATGTAATCCAACCAAGAATCCTTAGGACATGAATATCAGATGCCCAGTAGAATGCAGAGGGCTGTGAATTAATGACACAAACTGGATTCAAGGGCATGTGAAAGTAAGTTTTATTTTCACCTTGCCTGACTTTGTTTTCAAACAACATTGGGAGAGGTTAAGTGTCAAGTGAAAAGGATTCTGGGCAGAGCTTTCTCAATGG
>VXAA01001881.1:84530-126891 GCA_013399115.1 Anseranas semipalmata
TTTTTTTCTTTGTTTTTTTTTTTTTTTTTTAACAGAATTAGAAAATAGCTTACAAGTTGAACATAGGAAAACGGTGTTTGCTCATGAAAGCTGGAAAATATGAAGTAGTGTGATATCTGTTACTGACCACAGCTGTACCCTGCCAGGTTCTCATCTTGTCCTCCCACAAAAGTGAATTATTCAAAATGTGTGTGTGTTTTTCCCAGCCTGAAAATCACTCTTTTCCTTATATGTTAGAGTAATACTAATAGCACAGGAACACAGAACTGGAAGATATAACTTTGGCCAATGAATTTAGTCCTTGTCACTCACAGAAGCTATATCTTCCATTCCCATTAATAATTACAGAATCACAAAATGGTTTGGGTTGGAAGGGACCTTAAAGATCATCTTTTGCCCATCTTTCCCAGTCTGTGTGCTGCTTCAAAATTTACATGTTGTGATGTTTAGCATACTCTCCCTAATCCACTGTGGAAATATATTCAGAATAAGTTCACAGTCACTTGCTGACTTTGTGCTTCATTTAAATAATTGTTTTACTTCTCTCTGATGTATTTCTAGTCTCCTCTTCTCCCTTCTTCCTGCTCTGTCTTCATCTTGACTTTTCTGTGATGGTCTCACAAGTTACTCATCTATTTTACTCATAATATTGGATCTCTGTTTTTCTCATGATGCTAGTAGCTTGTCTCTCTACTCTTTCCAGTTTAAACCATTATCTTCAGGACTTCTTTTCTCTTTCTTTATTTTTTAGTATTATTGATTATCCTGTTCTTCTCCAGTTCCATGGGTCATCCTTTTCTTTCTTCATGATAACCCATTCTTCTCTCTATTAATGGGACCTCTTAATTTCATCATTAGCATTCCTCTATTTTCTGTGTGAGCATCTCCAATGGAATACCAAACAAGATCACTTTCCCAGCTGATCCTTCAAAAATTCTAATATTAATCTTTCTCCAGCTTTACAGTTTCCATAACAGCAATAACCATTACCAGTTTTCCATAACAGCAATAACCATTACCAGTTTCCCCTTCCTTGAGATGTTACATATCTTGTTGAATTCCTTTACTAATTATTATCTCCTTTGGTTGTAATTAGCAGAAGTGTGCATATATTATACATATGTAAAGTTCAGGCAGACAAGATTTTCAATCAGCCCATTTAATTCCGTATATTTGCTAACCGATACTGCATTTTAAAAATATAATGTAGTCTTTTTCTTACATCTGTGTTTAGATGAAGCACATCTTTCAAAGAGTACTGTGTTTCTTGGATAACAGCCATATAAGCCAGTTATTCAGATTTCCTTTATAGTCAGTAAAAAGAAATATGCATCTTGATCCTCAAGCAATGTCAGATGAACTGATCCCTAAGAATTCTGAATTCTCTCCGTTGAATATGCAAGAAACTAATTAAAAGATTAGTTCACATGCTAAGTATGATAAATTCCTTCCCTAAGGTTAGAACCTTAGGGTTTATATTATTTTCAGTCATGAGGGGCTAGAAATCTGGGCTGAAGTCCTATCTATGTCTGTCTATTCATACCAGCATTTCCAGTACTGTCAGTACAAGCAGATTTTTTTTTCTTAGTTTATTTCAGATGTCAACTGATTTTTTCATATTATATTTGAAACAAAGATCTCAGTTATTTTAAATATTGTAGGCTAGGAAGCTCATGAGTGAGGGATAGGATATAGAATATTAGCATCACTGTGGATCTGCACTTTTTTCAAAGTTTTAAGTTTATTGATTCAAAGTATACAAGGCTAGAAGACATCATCACATGATCTAGTCTGTTATATTGTATATCACAGACCATTATATTTCAGATAACCTCCATTTATCTTGATAATCTGCATTTGAATAAGGATCATTGGGTAATACTTGTTGTCCAGAAAATATAATCTTCACTAAAAGACACCAGAAGACAGAGAATCTATTAATTCTTTGTTTCTTGTTACCAAGGTTAGTAATCTCACTATTAAAATAAATTGTGCTTTACTTCTAAATTCAATTTTTCTGTCTTCAACATCTAGGCACTGATTCTTGTTATGCCTTTCTGTGCTAGATTAAAGAGACCTGTAAAGCCTATATTTTCCCCATGAAAATCAAGAACTCATTTATTGTCTTTAAGTATTGCTGCAGCCATGCTGAATGCATCTCTGCCAAAATTAGATCAAAATACAGTTGTAAAACACGGCCTTTCTTTCTCTCTCTCTCTCTCTCCCTCTCTTTCTTTCTTTCTTTCTCTCTTTCTTTCTTTCTCTTTCTTTCTCTTTCTCTCTTTCTCTTTCTCTCTCTCTTTCGCTCTCTTTCTTTCTCTCTTTCTTTCTCTCTCTTTCTTTCTCTTTCTTTCTCTTTCTTTCTCTCTCTTTCTCTCTTTCTCTCTTTCTCTCTCTCTTTCTCTCTTTCTCTCTTTCTCTCTTTCTCTCTTTCTCTCTTTCTCTCTTTCTCTCTCTTTCTTTCTTTCTTTTCCAGCACAGATTTAGTTTGCAACAGATTTTTGAAATGCCTTTTACACTATTTTTTTTTGCACTTTTTTTCCATAAGTTGTATGCTAGCTCATAATAGGACCATTATGAGAAAGCCATACTCTAGTCTGTTTTTTTCCCACAATAGTTTGCCATCTTAACTCCTCATTCTGCTGTCCCACTGTGGTATTTTGAGTCATTTTCACAGAATTCTATAAATTTCCTTTACAAAGAGAGCAGTAGAATGATAACTTGAATTTGAAAGTGAACATGGTGTATTATTAAAGTCTCTTGAGCCAGTACTGTTAGTGCCTTGGAATAACCCATATAAATAATGAATCAAAGAAGAAATGTACAAGCTCATTCAGCAGGTACTGACATTGGAATAAACTGCTGAAGGTTTTTACCTGGAAGTCTGATTATATCACTTTTAGAATTAGGATATGAATTTCCACAACACATCTTCAACACTTTACTGTAGAGGACAGGTGCACCAATCTGGAACAAAAAAGCTATCCCTAGCCAACAACTATTCTAGCACAACATTTGTTACAATTTTACTCAATATTTAGCATTTTAAGTCATTTTCAGTCTTTTGGTATCTGCAAAGCGTGAAAGCTGAAGAATCAAAAAAAAAATAAGACTTGTAACACTGTAACCTCCATGGAAAAAAAATATATAAATGTATACATATACATATACATATATGTATACGTATATACATATATATACGTATACATATTTTGCTGTAAAAGATTCTGCTTGCCTGACATTTTTCTATTCAGTTGTGACATTATCTATGTCTGTATTGCCATATTGCTGCCCAGGGAAGTGGTGGAGTCCCCATCCCTGGAGGTATTTAAGAGATGTGTGGACGTGGCACTAAGGGCCATGGTTTAGTGAGAGGACTCAGTAGGTAAGGTTGAAGGTTGGACATGTGGAAAAGGACCTGGGAGTCCTGGTGGACAGCAGGTTAACCATGAGCCAGCATTGTGCCCTTGTGACCAAGAAGGCCAATGGTATCCTGGGGTGCATTGGGAAGAATGTTGCAAGCAGGTCGAGGGAGGTGATCCTCCCTCTCTACTCAGCCCTGGTGAGGCCACACCTGGAGTGTTGTGTCCAGTTCTGGGCTCCCCAGCACAAGAGGGACATAGGGCTTCTGAAGCGAGTCCAGCAGAGGGCTACTAAGATAATTAGGGGACTGGAGCATCTCTCGTATGGGGAGAAGCTGAGAGAGCTGGGCCTGTTTAGCTTGGAGAAGAGAAGACCGAGAGGGGATTTTACCAATGTGTACAAATCTCTGAAGGGAGGGTGTCAAGAGGATGGGGCCAGACTCTTTTCAGTGGTGCCCAGCGACAAGACAAGAGCCAACGGGCACAAACAGAAACACAGGAAGTTCTGGCTGAGTATGAGAAAACACTTCTTTACTGTGAGCGTGACAGAGCACTGGAACAGGTTGCCCACAGAGGCTGTGGAGTCTCCTTCTTTGGAGATATTCAAAACCTGCCTGGATGCAATCTTGTACAAAGTGTTCTAGGTGATCCTGCTTGGCAGGGGGGTTGGACTAGATGATCTCCAGAGCTCCCTTCCAACCTCAACCATCCTGTGATTCTGTGATTCTTCCAACCTACATGATTCATGATTCCGTGTTATCTCAGGACCATACTGGGGCCTCAGGACCTCATGAGGGGTCACATCTGAGGTCCATACCCCATATTTTGTCTTCTGGTCTGTTTTTTCAGCCAGAGCGTTCTCTGAGCTGGAGAGAGCCAGCTAGCCATCTTTGTAGGAAAATTTATGCTTATGCTATCCACATAGTTTGGCTAAACTGAGCTGCCCAGTTTTGACAACTTGAGGTTGAACTCAAGCAGCTGGGCTCCTAAGGGCAATAAAGATATAAGGAAGGGACAAGTACGATACAAACCAAGCAATAGAACTGCTGAGCTTTCAGGACTTGCAAAAACTGTCACATTTATAGAAATTGGCCATACATAGGAGTATGGAACTTTGAAAGCTGGATATATTTTCTGGGGAACTTTAAAGTTCATTTAAGAATCTACCTCAAATAGAAAGCCAAATAATTTTGAAAGTCATTTGTTGGCTAAAAACTTTGCACACAAGAGCCTCAGATATTAAGTGTACTCTGAATTTTGCAAGTATGGAAACACTGGTAGAAATATGTATCATTTATAAATATTTCTTTTATAATAACTTTATTTCTAAATTTCATTTACTTAGTTATCATCAGCCCAACCAAAAATGACTTGGAGGGAGAAGAAATTATAAAAACTGAGCTCAATTTACTATTACTTTGATAATTGCTACATAATTACATTGATTCAAAATCAGTTAAATTTGCTACACAAAGTTATCAGTGCATTGTGAAGCCCTTTAACAATTGTCATTCTATACAGTCAATTTTTAAAAGCCATAATATCATGTTGAGCCACACTACTGACAAGTATGCATGCATTTTTTTCTCTATCAGTTAATGTTTTTTCCACTGTTTTTGCCTACATTCAACTCAAATATCATTACCCCAAGTCTCAAGTCCTGTGGAAAAATTACAAGGTATGAAGACAGAGACTGTTTGCATGTGTTAACTTTCTCAAAATATATCCTGACATTTTGTCACCAACTGCAGTATAAAAATTGCATTTTATCAAGAATTCACAATATTTTTGAGGATAAACCATATGAGATAGATTTTTATTTTTTTTTTTAGACTTTTTCAATGTATTTTCTCTTCATGATTCCTTTACCTGATTGTGATGACAGAATCAAGCATACACATTGAATAGTCTTGCTGGAAAAATGTATAATGCCTTAAATAATAATACTACAAAGAGTTATGTCGAAAGTCAACTTGATGTGACTGTCCAGGTCTCCATGAGCCTTAAACAAACATTCTTTGGGTTTCGTTAGCAACAAGGTGATACAGCAACAAAACAGTTGGGAAGGGGTCTACCTTAGAAGTTCAGTATTATGTTCTGAAGTTTAAAGCTAGTGTAGTAGTCCCCTTGATCTAGCTTGTACTCCTGGAACTAGAGCAAGGCTTCTCAGGAATTTAGATCTTTTTCCAATTCTACTCATTGTAGTGCTTTCCATCACTGTCACTCTTCTGTTTGGTGCCCTACTAACTGCACAGCTGGAGATCAGATTGGAATGGGGAATTTTGTTTGAATCCTTTGAATGAAATCTGTTTTCACATCTTTAGTTTTAACACTTAAAGTAAAAGCAAACGTTACAGCTTGATTTACTGGGGAAATATATGCTGCAGGAGAAGCAAAGAAATTAAACTATTCAGAACTCATATTTCACATTCAGATATAAGTGACAAAAATGTTTAATCTACCCATCAAACGGGTGCTATCATGCCTCATCAACACAGAGTATGGCTCATTGACCTCAAAATACTTTTCAAAACTAAGAACAATTGGCAATAGAATGTACCATACCTAAAATCTGATGAATACATATGTACTACCGGAAAAGTAAATTTAGAATGATTGTGGCAGCTGTTTTGGGAGTCAGGGCTAAATTAAGGGTCATTCAAAATTGACAAAATGAATGGAGAACATAGAGGTACAGAAGAAGTGGATAATTTCGTTTCACTAAATATCTGTTACTAATAGAATACTTAAACAACAAGCCTCATTAATCAACACCAATGTAGTATCCCATGAAAAGAGCAATGGTCAACACATTCAAATGTTGCCATATAGTTAGCTTTGCACATTCTAAAACTATCCGTTTTTCTTATTCAGTAGTCAGGCAAAGTCAGACACTGGATGTGCTCTGAAGTGCAAGATTTGTCTTTGATATTGAACTTCAGAATGCATGCTGTTGCTCTGCAGATCTTTTTATTCAAAACTGTTTGCAGTTCAGTGTTGTTTGCTCTTAAAATACTGCCTCTCCATTTTACACCTCCTTATTGCTTTGAACTTTCCTTTGTACTTTTCATTTCCCAAATGATATTTCAGCTTAGCCATCACTCATTTTCAATGAAGTATGCTAGCTCATAAGAGTAACATAAGTTTAGACCTGAACAAAAAAGTAAAAAAAAAAAAAAAAAATTGATCTGATCAATCTTTGATTACAAGATATTAAAACAATTTCTAGAGGACAGTAAATGTTATTCTACAATACATAGTACAGAACTCACAAAAAGTGACTACACTACCATGACACTGATGGTTGTACATGTTTTTTTTTCTCAGATTATTTGAAAGTGGATCAACCTAGCATGTTCTAAATCAGTATTCAGTTAGATATACTTTTTTTTTTTTTTCATAAAGAAAAAGTTGTTTAAAATAATTGTCATACTATTTTCTCTCCATCAGGAATTTTTGTATAGTTATGCTAATCCACTGCAATGAGACTTGCCTACAGCAAATACAATTCATATCTACGTGCTCAGTCAGAACACATAGACTCTAAAGAATGCTCCAAATGTTGCGAGTTTTATGAGTACATGTTTGCAAGGAACTTTCAGATCAAAAGCAGAGCGCTCTGATTTATTCATCTTTATTTTTACCCCATCATACTAAATTTACTTAGCCTGAAATCATAACTATCTTTCTATGATGAGATTTTTTCACTGTAAACCACTAAGTATTTACTTTCAAAATACTTTTTCAGTGGATGTACTGTATGAGTTGTGTCTTCATTTGGAAATCCTTTATGAATTAGAAGAAGGGAAAAACAAATTCTGCTCCTTTTTTATTTCTTGTTGCATAATATGGCTGGTGTCTATTTCTCTGGGATTTCTACTGAATATCACAAGTTCTTATGCAGTGCATGCTACACTTAGCATAATGCAGTGTTTTTTGTTGTGGTGTTTTTTTTTTTTTTTTTTTTTTTTTTTTTTTGGTGGTGGTGGTGGTTTTCTTGCTTTATTTTCAACTTTCTGACAAATCTGTAAGAGAATGTTAATGTATTTTTCTTCTTTTAAGATACAAGGCTAAAACCCTAGACCCTAGTATGTAAAATATGACCCCAGTATGCTTCTCCTGTGTGAGAATATGGAGAAAATGGGACAAGAAGGGGAGAACATGTGGCAATGTTCCTTTCTTAGGAATTTTTTCTGTCTTATTTATTATCTATTGAAAGGTTTCTGAAAAGTAACTGCTTACTGAATCATGAGAATTTTCTAGGATCTGTACGGATGTAAAGAAAGATAAGTAGAATTTGTGTGGGCTTTTGGTACAGCTTTGAGCCTTTTACGTTTGGGTCTAAATTCTTAAAAATGTAAGCCACTATGAACCTGGCATCATTTTTAATATCCTGATAAATGATTCTAGACTGATATAAGTTAGTTAAAACAGTCACGCCTTTGATCAGTACCTGGAGAGCTTATCTTATTTTCTAGAGCAGAACAACTTTTATTTGTGTTTTGAGGAAGTTATCTGACATTCTACAAACAGCAGATATCTTAACCTAGAAAGGCAGATATTTCAATTAAGAGCTGAAAATTCAAAAAATAACACAAATGACAATCAGGCATTTAAACTATTCATTACATTACTTAGCAATAGTAGTAAGTACTGTATACTGATATTACTAAAATCATAAAATGGCAAATTAATAAAGAATGTAAAAATATAAAAGAAAATCCAAAATAAAGTGCCATACACAATAAATAGCTAGTCATTCATTAAAAATTTTAGCTTAGAAAATGCTGGCAACTCAAATTTCATCTCAGTTGCTGTAATTTCACTTACACTGCAATTGAAACACTACTTTTCAACAAAAAGTATTCTGATGAATAGTTTTCAGCAAATCAAATAATTTTTTTGTCACTTTTCTCTTATGATGTTATATTCACTTGCAGTTTCATGCTTTAAATTGGATTGTAAACTTTTCATTACAGAGAATGTCTATTACTCTGCGCAAAGCACTTCTAAGGTTCCCCCCTAATTGGAATCCCTGGCAAGACTGTGTCATACTAATACTGAAAATATTAACTTTACAAAACTCACTTGTAGTTCATGTTTTTTTTTTTGGAATTGGATTATGATTGAAATGCCATTATTATGGTTAAAGGCTGAAGTTAAAGAATGCTACTCGCTGGAAAAAGCCCACTTGTTCCAAGTGCCAGTGTCTCGCATTCAGCCTGGAATTTTCTATCTGTCTGAGAATTTGCATGATAAAAGCAAATGATGAATGAACATGGGACTGAAATGTTTGGGAGAGGAGCCTGTGACAGTTCCTTTGAAGCTTTAACAGTTTATAATGTAAATACATATTTAAAAGATTATTAACATTCACATATTTTACCCCAAAGGCTTTCCATGAGGTCAACTTTTAAGCTGCTGAAGTATGCAAGAAGAATTGTAAAATGTATGTGTGAACATGTTCAAAGATTTTAGAGAGTCTGTGCTGAAGAATGTTTTTATTTGATTTTTAATATGATTTAATATATCTCAAGTAAGTGTATATAATTAACCAAAACAATGTACCATCAGACTTTAATATAACATAGGCCCTGGGAGTTCTGGAATTTAAGGAATTTTGAACATTTTTCATACAAAGTCATTCTGTTGCCGGAATAGAACAAAAGAAGAACAGACAATACCAAGACTAGGAAAAAGATCTTTCAAATGAGCTTTAAAAACAAACAGGACACTACTCTATTATGGTCCCCAGAAAAGGTAAATTATTCCTCAGAAGTGTAACTAAGAGTTCAGTGTCTCAATGAACATGTTAATTCCAATGCAAATTAAAGTGTTAAACAAATACTAAAATGAAGACTTCTACATACAGCTGTTATCTAAAGCACTTCTGAAAACCACTCTACTTCTTTAGATGTCCAGATGTGTTTTAGCTGTCTTGAAGTACACACTTTTAAAGTCATGAGCTGAGGCAAATGACTAGTGGAACTCTAATTTCTACTTAAATTATTAATATTATAATATAATGGCCTCACTGTGTATAATAGCTCCGTGAGACTTACTGATTTTTAGATTTGGTATATATTTTATTAAAATATTGAAAAAAGCCTCATGTTTTTTCTCATCCCAATAGAAATAAATGATGTAAAAATTGAAATATTATCTTTTAGGTACAAATGAATGATACCTACTTTTTTTTTTATTTTTTATTTTGCATACACACATGTTGACCTGAATTTTCATTTCACAGCAGTAAGTAGATCTATTCAAAACATTTTCACAGGTGTAGTCTATTCCAGCTCTTTCTGTGATGCTCCGCTCCGTCACTGAATTTTCATCAGTAACGATGTAACCATTGCTTATATTAACTATTATAACTTCAATCAGAATTTTGCCTATCTGACAAGCAAGGAAGTCAACCCTAACTAACGAATTCGGTAATACCATGTCCAGTCATATATTACTGAATTACTCATACAGTATGCTGAAGCTACAGAAGGCTGTCAAAAGGTGCCTGTCAACTGTAATCACCATTTGTTATTTCCCTTAGCAATCTAATTCAATTACAACTGTCACAAATAAATCAAGAATAATTTCTGCAAAAGGAATATTCCTTCATTTCACTTACTGTGCATTGAGGAATCTTTATCTCCCTTTTGTCTATGTTTCAACAATTTACTTCATAAGGAGGATATGACAAAGAGCTAAGCAGGAAAGGACAACAAAAAAATGTTGGATAGTACTCCTTGAGATAAGTTAGTTCAAAATGCTGAATTATTCATACACCAATAGAGTCACACCTAGGGAAGTGGAAAGTTGCTTATCACAAGAAGAAAGAAGGAAATAATTCGATCTGTTTACTAACATGTATAATGCAGCCATTCACTTAATTCTGCAAACATTTCCTTATCAAATTGCTTCTTAGCAAATGAGAAATAAATTGCTTGACTGTATTTATACATTGCTTATATAGCAATTTTCCTTTCCAACACTCAAATAGACATAAATGCACTCTATCTGTCTTGGTTCTGCAGGAAAACAACACCACCACAGTAATGCCAAAATCATGTGGTTCTTCAGAGTTTTTAAATAAAAAGGTTAGAAGTACAAATTGGCATTTTTCTGCTAATCTGTTGGATGGTGTCACCCAATTAAAATGCAAACATGGAGACATGAAGAAAATTCTAAATTTGAAATGCCAAAATTATAATATGAAAAAAATCCTGTTGACATATAATAAGAAAAGACAGTTTTCATTATCTAAAAAAGTAACCTCTCCAGGAAGCTGAAATTAGAAATTAATCTTGAACTGCTGCTTCTAAGAGTCTGCTACATTACTGAACTTTTATTTGAAAATGCAAGTACATAAATAACTTCTGCAAGTATATATCTATTAAGGAAAAAATAATACAGTCAATATGCACAGTTTCCTTCCACTGATTTTTTTTTTTCCAGGTACTAAGAAAGTGTGCTGATCACAACTGTGGAAACAACACCTTGAGTTCAAAAGGTAGAATACTGATGTCATATATTTTACTAAGTACTGCTCATTGCAGGAGTTGATAGCTGCATATAAATTGTTATAATTGCTTGATAGAAATATTTATATGTAAATGTATGCCAATGCAAATTTAAATTAAGAAAAGCTAGTGTTCCTTCTGTTTTAAAAGTGCTCAAAATGTTTTTAAATGGAGGAAAAACAGAGCAGAAAAATCAGAACCCCTGCTGTTTCTGGCCTGATGATTAAAAGAGTAAATCCAGTTTCTATTCATCTACAGTTAAGGACAGTGACTTGCAAACAAATTCTGAGTAAGCGATAGTGTAGAGCATCTCAGATGGCACTGGACACCTGTGTCCAGGCAATTGAAACAAGCCTCAGTTGTTCATTGTAGCTGACTGTGTTTTCCAGGGTCTTTACTGAGTTGCCCAAATCTAGGTGGTTCATGCCATTTGAGAAATGTTGAGATATCTTTTCTTATTTCCAGAAGGTCATAGGTGTCTTCTAAGTCCCATGTCAGACCTGTGTGGATGTCGTGGATACTCTGAAGAATGCTAGAGAGCACTGACATCAGCCTGTTGGTCTGTTTTGGCAGAACAGAGCTATATATTCAGCACATAGGTAGAATCTATATGTATGTACCTAAATATAGTGTCTTAATCAGGAACTGAATCCCACACCATATATATGAATTATATATATAAAATATTTTTATTGGCATTAAAACAGAAAATTGAATTTATAAAGTATAAGTTATTAGTTGAATTTATAAGTTATTATAATCATGAATGTTAAAGTTAATTCCCACAAACACAACTTGAGCCAACTTTTTATTACTGAAATTTTGGAAAAACTGGGTAGGCAGAAAAAAAAGGAGAACACTTTTGAAAAGTACCCTGTTACAACTCAGAACCAACCATCTTAAATGGATTTAGTCAACTAATTTGGAACTGATGATTATCTGACATAGATCATCAAATCACTTTGGTGAGGAGGGTGACTGACTCTGTAAACTGCTAATTTACAGCACTTGGGTGAAAACTTTTTCCTGTGAAAGCGGAATTCAGTGCAGCTTACAAATACTGGGGATAACACAAAGATCAAACTATTATAAAACTAAATATTCATATGGAAAATTATAAATGATGACTTTCTTACTCAAAAATTGATAGATTTGACACAGGAGAATATATTAGATCTTATCTTCATGTAGTCACAGAATCACAGAATGGTTGAGGTTGGAAGGGACCACAGGAGGTCTTCTGGTACAACCCCCTGCTCAAGCAGGGACACCTAGAGCAGGTTGACCAAAACCATGTCTAGACATCTTCTGAACATCTCGAAGGAGGGAGGCTCCACAACCTCTCTGGACAACCTGTGCCACTGTTCCATCACTTTCACGGTAAAAAAGTGTTTTCTGGTGTTCAGACAAAACCAATTGTGTTCCAGTTTGTGCCCATTGCCTCTTGTGGTACTGGGCACCACTGAAAAGATCCTGGCTCCATCTTCTTTTCACCTTCCCTTCTGGTATTTATATATATTTATTAAATCACCCCTCCTCCCCGAGCCTTTCCTTCCTAATTTTGAACAGTCCCAGCTCTCAGCCTTTCCTCATAGGAGAAGTGCTTTAGTCTCTTAGTCATCCTCATGGTCCTTTGCTAGACTCTTTCCAGTATGTCCATGTCTTTCTTGTAATGGGGAACTGGAGTACTGCGTCCCAGAATTGGACCCATTACTTCATGTGTGGCTTCACCAATGCTGAGCAGAGGGGAAGGATCACCTCCCTCAACAAGGGCACACTGCTGGCTCATGTTAAAAGACAGAAAGTGGTGAAATTGATCACGAACTACGAATAACAATACCTAAAAATTAGTGGTCACTGAGCAAATGATTAGTTTGTTATTAAGCAGGAATGAAGTAATCTGACAATACATCTATATTTGTACTGTAAAAAGACCTGAAGGCAATATAAGCAGAATGTAGTAGGCAAGATATTTTTTTACAGAATCACATTAATAATAAGGGAGGTGATGAAAATATTTTAACACTTGACAAAAACTCGTAATCCTAAATGAAGAAATGCCTCAATGAATTTAAAAAAAAAAAAATCCCCTAATTTTCATTTCCTAAGAGAAAATGAAACCAGTTACATAAATGGAAGAAGACAAATCATAAATCAGGAATTTCGGAAAACTAATGAGGAAACCAGGAGTATACATGGACAAATGTAGTCAAGCTAAGGTTAAAAAGTAGAAGTATTTGAGTGTGTCAGGAATAAGAGAAATTCTAAGAATAATTTTATCCATTACTTGTCACATTTAAGTATTTCTGTTCTTTATTTTTGAAAATATCAGATGGTGTATTTAGATTATTTGATAAAACTAGAAATTCTTTCCTCCTTGAAAATTGGATGGATGTTGCACAGCATGTGCTAAGGTTTGGCATTTTTTAATCAAAGGTTCTACATAATTTGTTACAAAATATCTAGCCAATGAGCATTCTGCACTATTAACATTGATTTTCTGTAAGTCTTGGAACACTGGGGCAGTTCTCTAGAGGCTGAAAGAAAGATGATGTTGTGATAATATTCAAGAAGGGTAAGTTGAATGACCTGGGTGATGTTAGGCCTGTCAGTCTGACATTGATCTCAGGCAAAGTAATGGAAAGAAGCTGATAGAACACTTGATTAATAAAGAAGTAAAGGAGGTAAATACAATTAATGCCAATCAAAACAGGCTTATGGAAAATAAATCTCATCAAACTGACTCAATAACTTTTTTCAACGACACTACAAGTTGGTTGATAATTAAAATGAGATTGATGTAATACACCCATTGCATCAAAAGCTTTTGTCTTGATATTATACCACATTTGTCTAGTAAAGAAGGAAGACACAAAATCGGTGTTGCACGCACTAAATAGATGAAAAGATGGAAGGTTTCAAAATTAACCGTGAATCAAAAAACATCATGTAGCAGATAAGGTTCTAGCAGGACCCTGCTGGATTTTTTTTTTTTTTTTTTTTAGTCTTGTTTGCTATCTATGTCTGTCAGGAAAGTATTACTCTTCATTGAGTATGGAGATAACAAAATGGTTGAAATAATCGATTAAGTCCTTTTACTGATATTATAAAGTTATTTTTTTAAATAAAATTGGTTCAACCTAATGAAAAATGTTAAATACACCTAAATATATGGTCACAAAACTATGAATGAAAAAATAGGCTGTATTTGCACCAGGATGGACACTGTCATGTGAAGCAGTGGGTGAAAGACTCAGGGAGTAAGTTGGATAATCAGTTAAGAATAAAATTTCACTGTGATGATGTAATTCAGGAATAATATAAATTGTGCATACATAAATAAAAAAATGTGATCTAATATGTTTGGAAAACCTCGATACTTTCTTAGCCTGTTTTTTAAATGGCACAATTTTAAGTCAGTAACCGCTAGTTTGCGGGTTCATATTTAGATGTGGATAAAATGGAATAGGTTAAAAGAAGAACAGCAGAAATAAAAAAAGGATTGGAGAACTTTCCCATTAAGGAAATAATTTGAGAACGCTCCCATAATGTTAAGATACAACCTATGTTGCTTGTAACTAAGATTTGTGAATAAGACAGGTGTTTGGCAAGAGAAGTTTCTTCAATTTATCAGAAAAAAAAATATATAACAATAACACCTGAGGGCTTGTAGTTGCAGATAGATGCATTCAAATTAGAAATGAGGGAAACATTATAAGAGTAGCAGAAGACACATTTTGAACAAGTGAACAAGCATTTGCTGTTCTTAAACTCTTAAATGTAAGTTTGTTCCCCCATGCTGCTCTAACTCAAGGAGGAATTAATTTATAGTCTTATGTTACACAGAAAAACAAGCTGGATGATTGAATGGCCTTTTCTGGCTGCAATCCATGAATCTATAGCAACAGTGGGAGCTGACTCCTTTACTCCACTTGCCAATAAACTGAATTAAGTCTGATCTGTATAGAAAATGTTCTCTAGCAGAATAATAATTAGATGGTATGTGATTTTTTGATTAAATAATTATACTGATAAAATCTCTAGTGTAAATTCACCTATACTCAGGGCAGCTTATTTTGTTTTTGTTTTTTGTTTTTTAAACAAATAAACATACTGTTTTACACTGGAATTACTGGACTTTCATTAAGAGACTTTAAGCAATCTTAAAGTGAAAGATCTTTTATATTTATGCTGTGCTTAAAGTTTATAGTAAACGATGGACTGACTTAAATTTGACAACAGATCTTGATCAACCTGAGAAATATGTTTTGGCCAACTTTATCACAAAATATGCTATGTCGGGTTGTTCTTCATATCAAAACTATTCCATGTATAAGCCCAGAAAAAAAGTTTTAAGCATTATAAACTGCATTTCTTCTTCAGATGTTTCTAATTTCCATACAGGAGGAATAAGGGTTCTAAAGTAGGCCTGTTCCCATACTCAGATCACATGACCACTGTTGCAGCAAAATGGAGAACAAGCAGATTGAGGAGATGGTATTACAGCCAAAGCAGAGGCCTGTGAAACCTGCTAATTAAAACTGCACTAGTCAGGATAATATTCATTTTGGCTTGCCTTGAATGCAAATATAAACCCACTGAAATAGTGTAACCAACAGCAGTATATAAAAATTTTGTGACACTGTGATGGTATGCCAGAGACAACATATAAGCATTTTATTTACGTATGTGAACAATGTGACCAGCAAAGGTGCAAGCAGAAACATGTGCAGTTGCATGTAGGAGCCATCCAAGTGACACAAATTGCAATCCCAAGATAAAGAACAAAGCACAAGATAAGCACGAGGGACTTCAGGTAGGTAGGGCACCCTGCCAAGTATACAAGGGCGACTGTCAAAACCAAAACCAAGATAAGCAGCTACTGGAGCAGTTGAGATCCTTTTGGCAAGAAGAAAAAAGCATAAAATGTCCATGATGAACTAAAAAAGAAGACAAGCCTGCTTTGGTTCTAACTTCTCTCATCAAAGAGCTCTCAAGCCTGATCACCTTAACTATGGCTACTAGGAACCACAACGGACCACAGCTATCATATGCTAACCATACAGCATCAGCTTCAAGGTATTTTACACTCACAGCTAATTCAGGATATGATTCTTTATGACAATCAGTTTGCTCTATGCAGTAATAATGATTAATAATATGTTAGAACTAACCGTCAGCATGAAGTATGTTGTTGATGAATGAATTTAGTAAAGATTGGTTTTAAAATTTAAAGAATAGCTTGATCTGTCAGTCACGATCTTAAATATCCCCATCACATAATCACATATTCCCTAATACACACACATACAAACAAATGTGTAAATATGTATGTATCTAGATAAATTCAGTTCAAAACTGCACACTGTTGTGTGAGTGCTTTCTTCAGGAAAGCATGCTTAGACACCAAAATAAAAGGCTCCGAAAAGGTAAAACAGCTGCTCTAACTTGCCCCTGAACTGGGCACATCTCTGGCTATTTATGGAAAATGACTACATAATTTCAGGCTACCTTCCTCCTCCTGCATGCATTTTCACTCACACTTATTGCTCTGTTCAAACCAGAAAAACAGAATAAGAAGTCAGGGACATTCTTTTCAATGCAATATGAAAATCTTCAAGAAAAAATATTTATTATTCTCTAGTAAATTATGTTTGATGATATCAGTATACACATTTTATGTATTACTTTACCAATTTACGAGATCAGAAAACAGCTTTTACCAGCACATAGAGCATTTAGAAGTGAGGCACATTTGAGTCTATGAAGCAAACTATCATTAAGTAGTAGGGGTCCAGACATGGAAAAGTAGCACAAAATGCCAGTGTATTAGAGAGACAACTTTTGGCAAGCCTTTCAGTCTTGTTTACAAGTTGCAGGATTGAAAGTGAGAATCTGAGACTGGGCTTACTATAAACCATAATTTAACAAATTGTCATAGATACCTTAAACTCAATCATGCTTCTCATCCAGGCAGCTGACCACATAGGTAAATCAAATATCTAAACAGAATCACAGAATCACAGGATGGTTGAGGTTGGAAGGGAGCTCTGAAGATCATCTAGTCCAACCCCCCTGCCAAGCAGGATCACCTAGAACACTTTGTACAAGATTGCATCCAGGCAGGTTTTGAATATCTCCAAAGAAGGAGACTCCACAGCCTCTGTGGGCAACCTGTTCCAGTGCTCTGTCACGCTCACAGTAAAGAAGTGTTTTCTCATACTCAGCCAGAACTTCCTGTGTTTCTGTTTGTGCCCGTTGGCTCTTGTCTTGTCGCTGGGCACCACTGAAAAGAGTCTGGCCCCATCCTCTTGACACCCTCCCTTCAGAGATTTGTACACATTGGTAAAATCCCCTCTCGGTCTTCTCTTCTCCAAGCTAAACAGGCCCAGCTCTCTCAGCTTCTCCCCATACGAGAGATGCTCCAGTCCCCTAATTATCTTAGTAGCCCTCTGCTGGACTCGCTTCAGAAGCCCTATGTCCCTCTTGTGCTGGGGAGCCCAGAACTGGACACAACACTCCAGGTGTGGCCTCACCAGGGCTGAGTAGAGAGGGAGGATCACCTCCCTCGACCTGCTTGCAACATTCTTCCCAATGCACCCCAGGATACCATTGGCCTTCTTGGTCACAAGGGCACAATGCTGGCTCATGGTTAACCTGCTGTCCACCAGGACTCCCAGGTCCTTCTCTGCAGAGCTGTTTTCCAGCAGGTCAATCCCCAATCCGTACTGGTGCACGGGGTTATTCCTCCCTAGGTGCAGGACCCTGCACTTGCCTTTGTTGAACATCATGAGGTTCCTCACTGCCTGACTCTCCAGTCCCTCTGAATGGCAGCGTAGCCCTCTGGTGAATCAGCCACTCCTTTCAGTTTTGTGTCATCCGCAAACTTGCTGAGGGTGTGCTCTATTCCATCATCCAGGTCATTGATGAATAAGTTGAACAGGATTGGACCCAGTACAGATCCCTGGGGAACACCGCTAGTTACAGGCCTCCAACTAGACTGTGCCGCTGACCACAGCCCTCTGAGCTCTGCCATCCAGCCAGTTCTCAATCCACCTCACTGTCCACTCATCCATCCCACACTTCCTGAGCTTGCCTCTGAGGATGTTATGGGAGACAGTATCGAAAGCCTTGCTGAAGTCAAGGTAGACCACATCCACTGCTCTTCCCTCATCTACCCAGCCAGTCATTCCATCGTAGAAGGTGATTTCCACTTAACACCAGATTTCCACTTAAGCTTTTTGAATTTAACAAATTACATGACCCATGTCTTATGCAGAAGTACCCCACAATGCCAAAAGGGATAGTTAGACAGGAAAGAGCTTTGCCCTTTGCATATTAAGCTGGTTGTGAAAATTGTTAAATAGAGTAGAGTAGAGCAGAGTAGAGTAGAGTAGAATAGAGTAGAATAATTCGGTTGGAAGGGATCTTCAAAGATCATCTAGTCCAACTGCCCAACCACTTTACTACTTTTCCATGAGCCTGGTGATAGACTTTTTAGGATGGACAAAAAATAAAATTAAATATCTTTATAGTATATTAAATATCTTTATAGATATCTAATATCTATTTATAGATATCTCTTTATAGATATCTAATATCTTTTATAGTATATTAAATATACTATATATATGTTATATATATATATATATAGTATTCCTCAGAACATTATCTGTATCATGAAATGTAGTCTGTATACACACAAATATATATATATATATATATATATATCCATACATACATACATATATATATGCATATGTAAAAGCAAGGATTGGGGAATTCTCATTTCTATTTCTCCATCCAGGAATCAAGACCAGATAAGAAATATTGATTTGGTTTTGAGATGAGAAGGAAAGCAATCTGGAATGTATTAACACTCTAGATAACATGCAAAAATAGGTACAGTCATTTCCTTTCTTTCAGATTCCTTTTCAAAGGAAATTAGGAAAGAAGCATTTTAACACTAAGCAAAGAAAGAAACTTTGTCAAGAGATATATAATTCAGGCTGCTATTTAACAGCAAAATTCAGGAGACAGAAAAGATATTAAATATGCTTCTCTCTTAGACATTTCATATTACTTATTTGAGTCACCTTATTCCAAGCATAAAAGCTGTGGTGAATGCTATTCTGAGCTACCTAACTTAGGACATTCATTAACAAGGGAATTTAAACATCCACTCTAATATGTTGAATGTCACTGGCACAACAGATTATAATGCAAGTTAACTGCCCACATTGGTTCAATATATTTTTTTTGTTGATGATCAATATGTTTTTTTTCTTTATACTGGGATATTTTAATATTTTTGGTGTTTTTTTTTTTTTTTGATGACTTAGAGAAAATGTACAATTTTGATTCAAAACTGGTCCTAATATTAGTAAAAGATATGTCAGGAAAAGATCCCAAAGCCTAAGAAGAACTACTCTCACATTCATGTTCACCACTTTTAGCCTCATATTCAATATTGCTGCTACTTGCACGGAAACCTGGTAAACCCATGAAGAGTGGCAGTGTATTTCTCTGTAAGGCAACAGTTACTTCAGAAGAACCAACTTAGTTAGATTTACTTTGGAAGGTAATCTCAAAGGAAGCTAATATGCAATATGTATGTGTAACTGAAGGTCTGGAAACTGAAGTGTTTCATCAGTAGGTAGATCTTTCTTAGTCTTTTATTCTATCCAGAAGGCTCAGATGCACTAATTACCAGAATGATTGCTGACTCATTTTTTTCAGTCTCTATATAGCTACAGGTAGAGCGAGACAGAAGGGCCAGAAAGAAAAGAAATAACATACTGGAAGAAAGAGCATTCACTCAACAGCTATATCAACAGAGAAATGGAGCATAGGATTATGACACTACACAGGAGACAGGTTTGTTTATAAGCTTAAAGGACTGAAAACATGTGGCCAGATGACTCTGAAATTGCTCTGCATGAATTTTTGTGATACAAGGAGATGTGTCTACCTGAAGGAAATTTGGCACAGACTCTGCTGAACTATTGTACTATGGTAATTGCAGCAAATCAGTTTTTGTTAACCAGGTAGACATTTTGTTGGATCTGCACTCTAACGTCAGCCTTGTTGACTTTCTAAATTGTTTTAAGTACTACAGCTGCTATCAATATTTGTTTTATTGACATTATTTCTCCTAGACACAGTACAGTCCAGTGATCATGTCAAATATGGATCTGGAATCCAAATTGCTAAAATCTACAAATGGCTATATAGGTGGTGGTACTGCATGCAAGTATAGGATGAACCCTCCATGCCCCCACACACCCAACACAGTAGCATTTGCATAGATAAGAGAATTACTGTTTTTTAAAACCTTTGGATAGGCTAACTTTTTTTTTGCTAACTCTTCCCATCTTCTACATGCATATTTCTCTCTTGATAATAGTAATGGGGACAGCTGTATAAATAAAATGCTTGCAACCAGCAGCATTAACTGAACTGAAACTCCTCTAAGCAAGAAGTTAAAATATAAAAGGTGGTACAAGTCTGATCAGTGCTGTCTCTAGAGTGATGGGTGGAAGTGGAAGGAAAGAAACAAGGTCTAGAAAGAGCTGAAGCTGTTTATATTACCAGGGCATCAGGATGGAGAATGGGCAGTCAGGCTCTTTCCAGGTAAATCCAAACTTCTCAGTGTGTGACTCTGACCTCTTGATATGATCAATGAAGATGTCTTTTCTATAGCTCCGCCTGCCCTTTTCATTCCATGTTATTAATGCAATACTGATCCCCGTAAAAATTAATAAATAAACAAACACTCAGGGGATCATCATCAGAAGTATTAAAGGAATAAAAAGTTTGCTGTGAGGAAAAAATAAAGCGATTGTAAGAGTTTGAGTTAGACCCTATATAAACAATGGAAGCCATAAACATACAAAAAGGACTAAGAAAAATAGATATTTTTTGTACTATTTAACCTCTCATCACAGCTTAAAAAACATCCAGTTAAACAGAAAGGAAATGGAGTTTAAACTGGTAGTAGAAAACACTTTATAACATAACACATCAAAAAGCCTTAGAACTCATTGCTACAAATGGAACTAAGCAGCTGTATGGTAGACATATTTTCTAAATTATGAAATAGCTTGGAAAATGAGAACATATGATTCCTTTGCAACTTCAAAAAGAAAAAACAATACAAATATGCATTTCTAACAGAAAGATGTATGCACCTTTTGATACAATTTAAGAACATGGGGGAAGAAATCTTAATCTCTATGTCACATTGGTACCCAAAAGTTCAAAATTCTGTTCTTTCTATACTTCAAAGAGATCAATAAGGGTGGGAATTGGTAAGAGGGAACTTTAGCATTCTCAGAAGTAATTTGCTAGGTGCAAATGGCAAAAAGAATGATATTCCTTTATCTGTGCATATCTGCTAATCCTTGAGTAATTCGTTCTCTGTTAAAGCAAAAAACAAGCCCAAGTATAATTTCAAGCAGTACATATAAAGAATTACACAAAATTGACAGCTAAGTTGCCATTCTGTTCTTTCATCTGTAGCAAAAAAAAAAATGAATGTAAGAAAAAGGAGCTTGAAAAAGGAGCTATCAAAGTGCCACAGTGCTTTTGGCATTTTAACAGTGAAAGGGAAATATTATTTTTATGAAGTTAATATCTTTTATCCTATCACAAAATAGAACAAGGTGGCCACTCCTAGTGATTTCTATCATCTCAACTCAGCTTACATTTCCATGGGCAGCTATCTACATTTATATTATTGTTAATTTGTCTTCCCGGTTAATTAGCATCTGTTACTGAAAACAAACATAAGCAATGCCAATCATTCTGTTATTTTCCTCTTTTACATCCCTAGCCCCAATATCTGGGCTTTTTAATTTCATCACCTATATAAGCATTTATTTCTGAACCAAGTTATGCATCAAGACTCAGTTTGAACACTACAGTAAGAAGAAAATCAAAAATCACTTTAAGTTTTGCAAAATATCCAAAGGGATGATGTTAACAAATAGTTTTCAAACAAAATGCCTTTTGACTAAGTATATGTATGCCTTGTGTGAAATCCTAACTGCTCTTTTGTGAACATTTCTTTAGAGGAAAAAAACAGCATTTAATTTGGTCTGGTTATGTGGCATATCTTTCCTCTTATCATGGAAAATTATGTGTAGATATTTTCAGTGGCTGGTAAAATCTTGAACTATTTTTTGCTGATTCTTTTCATTTTAGCATATTCCTCTCTAGAGCATGATGCACTTGTTTGTTTGTTGAGATGTTTGCTTTTCTAAATATTTAACCTAAGGCATTTATGCACCAATGGCATCTTCAGGACTTTTCTTGAAAAATCTCTGTGAAAAATACCATGTAATTGGTGTATAATTCTTTGTCAAATATATCTCTGGAGGCTACAGGTATGTAACGTATACTGTATATACTGATTGCATAATTTAGTATGCTTCTTGGATAACATCTGCAAAAGACAGGAAAGTCTCTGACAGGTAAATTTAAAAACAAATGGTATCTCAAAATATACATCTTAAAAATCAGTGAGCTTCAAAAATTGAAAGGGCCTAAGTTCTACTCCCAGTAATTTACCTGGAAATAACAGAATCCTAACAGTTCAAGACATATTATTTTTGATAGACTATTATCATAGCATGCAAGTTCTTATGTAAACCTGTAATATAATTTAAACATCATAGCTACAACTTTTCCTCCATTGACTGGCTAAGAATCACAGAAAATTCTTATAATTTAATGTGCTTAATATTTTTTATTTACAATGACAATCTAACACTGTGACCTACTGTTTTTACAGACAATGTACTTTTTGGATACTGTTTTTTGATGTTCTTTTATTCTACTAATATAACTTTTCAACTTTATAAATTAAAACAGAGAAGCATAAGTATATGCTATATGTGTATGTATAGCTCTTCCTATCTGTTGTAAATAATGTATAATATTGAAACTAGAATTATGTGAATACAATGGTCATGTATTGCTGAAACTGATTAGTTTTGAAAAGATAGTCAAGCAATAAGCTCGAATTAAAAATCCAAAATTTTTGTCATGAAAGCATGGAAATTCAGGCAGTTAACTGTAATAAATAAATATATGATAGTTTCAGATTAAATGAAGTATATTTTGTGTGACAAAACAACGTAGTGTGCAATAATAATAAAGGCAGAGATTATAACTTGCCTGACCTGTAATAAAGTACATAAATTTCAATTATTTCAATTAGGTGTTTCAAACTGATATAGCTTCTTGAACGAAAATGTAATTGAATCTAGCTATTCTTTTTAATCACAGCCACATTATTCTTTGAGATTTATTTTGAAAAAGATTATTATATGTCGAAAAACCCAAAGATCCCCATCTGTGCTTCTGTGCTGACTTTGATAAATATGCTTGAGTTTAGGTTCATACTCTCTGAGCCAAAGTTAGTGTCAGTAGGAGCTCTGCTCCACACCACAAGGTACACATGACTCCTGATTGCATCCACACCACACCTCAGCAGGAAACTTGGATTTGCCAAGCATCCCAAAATCCTTTGCTTCCCACTAATTAATGTGTATACCTGACTTTAGTCACTAAACCTACAGCATGTTACATGTGAAGAGAAAACTTTTCCTCTGAGGATCTACACAGAAATGATGTCTGCTTCAGTGGGACTGGTGAGGATAATGAAAGGATGCTGGATGCTTTAGTCAGTGTTTTGTGTAACTGGAGGCAGACCTACCACCACCCCCCACTCACACACACAAACACACAAACAACCATGCAACCACAATCTTTTCTAAATTCATGGAAGGATGCTGAAGCCCTGTTAGCAAAGCAGCTACCATTTCCTAGGTACATGGGATAGTACACAGCTGTCTGTGGCTTCAGCCTGGCTCTCCTCCGGAGAAGAGCTGCCCTGTTTTGTGGGATGACATTTCTTCCATATTTGAGATAACCAGCAGTAGCTGAAAAAGTTTTTGATAAGCAAATGACATCTTTGATGTTTTGCATGGGGATCTGGAGTTCAGTCTGCTGTACGGTCAGACACACTCTTTCTGTTCATATGCTGACCCATCGTCGAAAACATCAGTGGCTGTGCTTGCTATTTTCCCAATAATGTAATGGTCATAGCTGTCATTTAGATTCTAGTCTGCTGTTCAAGAGACTTAGTAACTTTGTAAGCAGCAAAGTATAGCACTCTATTAGAACGCAGTACAAAATAGGCTTAGCACTTGCAGTACTAGGAGTTCATACTTCTAGCAAGGCTTTCTAGTACTAAAAAGGTATCAAGGTGCAAATGTATTATAGATTGCATCTCACTTTCCCTTGCCTTGCCTCATGTGGCCCTATCTGAAGAACAGTGCTTCTCAAAAGTCAGTTATCAGACTATTTTAGGATGGTCACAAGTTCAGAAGGTTAAATCTCATAAAGGATTTTGTACACTTAAGTGAAAATAAGGAGTTCATTCCAGTATGCTAGTGTATTTGCTAACTTCAGTGAGAATACCAGAAAGCTTTACCCATTGGACAAATAATTTTGGATGTCACTTGTCACAGAAATATTTTATCAGGCTGAACTTAAAGTGAAAGGGGTGTCTCTAATTTGCAATTACATGTGCCAACTTGTCAAGCTGCATCATGCACTAAATTGCAATACCTAGGAGCACTGTTCCCTCCAATAAATCCTTAATTCGTTCTGACCTGCTTTGCACACAGCATGAATCATGTTCTCTTTTCAGTTCTTTCAAGCAGTGGTCTCTCTTACTCCCTTCCCTGACCTATCTCACCTAGATTCAGCCTGTGGGCAAACAGCAAGCCAGGTCATGCAATGTCCAGATCATTCATCAGTGCTCATCAGAGGCTTCTCAAAATAATTTTTCACATTCATAACACCCCTCCCATGTGCCCTCCCTCCTTGGCACAAAAGATGTCCCTCACATCATTTATGCTGTCCATAAAATCTCTACATTCTGGACTTCCCCTCACAGGAAGCCGCAGTAACTCTCAGCCGGGGAAATGAAAACATGAAGTCTCTCAGAAAAGTTTGAATAGTAAGAGATCTTCAAAAGGCCAAACACATCTGTTCTTTCATCAGTGTTTCAACATATGGCTAGCACTAAGCAATAAGGAAATGAATGCCAACAAGTACATTACATGACAGAATGAAATTGAAAAAGCAGCAATATAAAGCTACTTTATTCCTTCAGGGGTTCCTGAAATAAATGTTCTGGGGTCACTTTTATGCCAACATGTGGCCTTCTGTAGTCAAGCAATTCAATAATGTTTATCTAATTGAGAGGAGCCATTCAAGCTTTGGAAAGACTGCACTTCAATAATAAATACACAGGGGTTTCTTGTCTTAAAATAGACTACTCAAAAAAAAAAAAAANCCTCTTTACCCTGCTGGATACAGTGTTGTGGCCTGATAGTCTAACAAAGTCTAAACAAATTTGATTGCATTTGGTTGCAAACTTTTCTCCCTGTCAGATATCTTCTGCTTTTTTGGCTTTGTCTGCTACACTGAAATGATTCAGGTATGTGAGCAGTAGAAGTTTGTTTCTATTTGCTGACCCTATCTTAAGCCCAGATTCTGTCTTCTCTTGCTTCTCTGGAAAAGAAGGTAAGAAATTCGGAGGAAGCGTGCCTGCCTGAGACATCAGTAACAAAAATGAGCTTGATAAGTGACAGTTGTTGCTTACCCATTGATTGGGGCCTAGGGCTGCAAATCCCTCACAGGACCTGTGTCTGGCTTGATTTTCTCCTTCAGGTGTGTCACTTGAGAAAAAGAAAGGCAGATAAATTAACATTCCTAGAATCTGAAAATATGAAATAGGATTCACTGTTAGTTAGCTACAGCCTGCTGATGCCCTAACCCACCAGCCATACTTTGTAACTCACTATCTGTATCCTTTGGCAACTTCATCCCTTTGAAGATTTTTTTTCTCCATAAGATTGTTTTGGTAAACAGCTCTGGACAGAGTGGAAAAGCACTCCAGCAGAAATGTTAGGAATTCAAAAGTCTAATGCACCCACGTCTCAATGATAAAAAGGTTATGAATTAAACTTGAAATTCCAGTTCAGCATCTTGCAGAAAGAGCTCCACTAATCATAGTAATAGAAGGAGGAAAATGGAGACTGTGCTTCTGTGAATGAGGCGAGCTCTCAGGACATGCTACAGTACATTTTTCTAGCTTAAGCTGACAGATGTGTAGACTCTTGCTGATCAAAAGCCTTGCTGGAAGCCTAGACTGGGCATCTGAGACCAGTAGGAGAATAGTGTTTGCATCTGGGCATCTTTGTGAGCTCTGACACAACAGTGAACACACCCAGCATGATGTGCAGCTGGTGCTGCTTTAGTCACAATAACCCAGGGGGATGCAGAACCTCCTGGATTTTCTATTTCAGCACAGAGGTGTTTATATTCCTTACCATTCCTTACCACATCTGGAAGACAGTTAACAGGCTGCTTCAATGACATCCAAAAGCTCTGGACAGATCTTAGAGACGTTAGTGAAGGTTTCTATTCTCAATACTGCTCTTGGATGCACCATTTTCAGAGGCAAGGCAACATTATCATTGTGCTGTCTCTGACTACTCACACACTGCTTATGATGTATGAGAAAAATAAAAATGGTCCTAGGGACTTTCAGAAAGATTTTTCAGGAACTGATCTCCTTTACACCAAACTTGTCTGATACTCCTTTGTGAATACTGGCTGTAGCTGGGAGAAGGAACTTCTCTTTTGACTTCCCGTGATCTCATGAAGGTCAAGGTATTGAAGGTTAACATTGTGGCTCTTCAGAAATTTCTCCTGAGGTTCTGAAGTTGCAAGTTCAAGGTTCACGGCCATGTCCCACATAATAGATCATGAGGCAGGAGCACAACCCAGCAAAACAGTGTTTGATAGAAGTACCTTGTTTTCATGTAAATAAATAATAATAATAAAAAAATCCTACTTTTTTTTTTTTTTACCCCAAAATAACATTTAACTTAAATATCACATTTGTTATTAGATTCACTTTTAGCTTATGCATTTGCATGCATATATGCAGTGACTGCATTCACAATGCTCTTCTCAGAGTCTGGGATCTCTCTGGGCAAAGATCTTTGGAAGAATTACTACACATCACCAAAACATATTGTAGAACAAATACAAATTACCTTTAGCAAAACATCTTTAAGAAGATAGAGCTTTTTCTTTCACAAAGTTTTCTTCAATCATATAAAGTTTATTTTATGTGGACTATTCTTATAAATTTCCTGAGAAGCAGTTAAACAGGAAAGATTAAAGTTTGTAGATGAATGTGAAATAAGCACTTGTGAGGTATTTCTGCTATGACTTTAAGAAAAGACTTTCTGTAATTACACAGTGATTAACAACAGTATTTGTATTTTCTTATCTTGGTGTCATAAACATCCCCCTTTTTGAAGCTGAAATTAATATGAGCTTTGAAAAAGAATACTGATGGTTCTTTGGAATGTTGAACACTATTTTATTTGAGGATTATGAAAATTAGTTTTAAAGTCTCATTAAATGATAATTTTTAAACCCAGCTCTAAGAATTCTCAGTTAAAATTCAGATCAGTGGAGCATGAAGTTAGTAGGTAACACATTGCTAGATATGTTCCTCATACATACTCATACATTCTCTAAATATTTTGTTTAATATTTTCAGTGTACTAATTTTCTAATATGTCCTTCAGCTATTTTCACAATATATTTATGAATCAAAAAACATATTCTCAATATTAAGTACAATTTTAAATTCTTTTAGGCAAATTAGACTATACAATAAGAGGATATTTAGTCTGATAGTGAGATTCAGACAGAAATATAAGTAACTATTATTTAAGATAGTGTTGCAGAGTTTAAAAGATAATGAGCTATAAATTGTATTCTTTAATCATTTAATCATTTCTTGCAATCCTAGTCCTGAAATAGCATTATATTTTTCATACATAGCAAAGTTCAAACAGTTCATAAGCTTCTTTTGTTATGCGATGTGTTGAACACATGTGACAATTGACTATGTCAAAATGTGTGTCAAATTAGACAGCCACTAAACAGATTTATTGTAAAACCATTTAAAATATCTTTTAAAAGAGCCAAGAGGGAACTGTGGAAATCCTTGATAAATCATAGTAATATTAAAGAATGTCAGAAGTAAGCTGTTGGGGATTTGAGCTTGGGTGTCTACTCACTTATTATCAAAACACACGAAATTTCCTGCCACATCTGAGAGGGAGAGAAATTGCACTAGTCAATGCATGTATTAAAGGAAATAAGAAAGCAACAGCCCCCAAAAGGCAAATAAATCTGAGAAAGAAGTTGGGAGATGAAGATAACATACTATTCCCAGATGAGTCTTGCAATATTTGTTTTCCATTCATTTTTATTTACTGAGAATTGGATTCCTTCATAAATATAAAAACAAAATTACAAATAAATGAAGAAAAAAGATAAATAACCTTGGACACTTTGTAGATTGTTTACAACAATCTGTTTCAACTGAGTAGTAAATCAAAAGCTGCTTTGTTTAGTGCCAACAGATTTCAGGTTCTGAACTTGTGCTTCAGCCTAGAATTTATTAACTGTGTACATATCGCTAATTGTAAATGTATTATTAAGCAGAAACACTAGATAAAGCTTCCTCTGTTCACATTTCATTCTTCTTTGAAGATCTATATACTGTTTGTCAGGAATTACTTTTCTTCTTTGGAACATTTCACTGATGAGCAACCCTTTCAAAAAGAACACCAGTGCTTTGATTTATTTTGAAGGCATTCTCATTAAACTGTGTACTGCTATATTGAAATACATTATTACTCTAAAAGTGCTGACACAAATATTTTTTCATATTACTCTTTAAGTTGGCTGATTTTCTGTGAATGTTAAATCAAGGACAAGAACATACATTTCTTCGTCTGCATGGAGATGAAGATGCTTCATATATTCATTATTTCTTTCTCTGTTGTCAGTTTTATCTATGTAGATTTTTTGAAGAAAATGTACTAAGCAAGTGTTTAATAAAACTACCAGTTTTATAACTCATGCAGCACTGTAATTTTTTAAAGTTCAATTATAGGAATAAACATATCTATTAATAATAGCTGTAGTAATACATGTCTATGAATATTTCAACACAATTGAATAAACTAATATTATCATTTGTTTGGATTTTTATAGCCTTGCTGTGATTAAGTTATAGTTATAGTTGAGGAGTTGTTCTAATTTAGCACCTACTTAAGATATTCTTAATTTTCTACAAAACATTTGGAACAAAGTTTCTTAGACTTTCTGAACCCAAGTGACTTTTTTTTTTTTTTTTTTTTAAATTATGTGCTAATGCTTTTCAGAAGGACCTGAACTTTACAAAGGGCTTTCTATTTTAAACATTGACTGTAAAGAAGTTTGGAGTGTGTTAGAAGTGCACAGACTGAGTTTAAGCACTGCGTTTTGTTACAGCACTAAAAATCTTGTGAGAATTTCTGATTTAGAGAAAAATTCTCAAAATACCAAGTGGTCAAATTTTACCCAAGAACATTAGGTAGACAAATCAACAATGAGAGCAAGATATAGTTCCTTTTTCAAAAAAAAACAACTTAGCTTGTTTGCATCCAAAGTCTTTACCTTTTTGAAGAGTCAGGTGCTTAAAACATTCTGAAAATCCACCTTAGCAATCACTCCCACCTTAAGCCACCTATGTTTTCCCACAAATCTGATGTCTGGTACATTGACTTTCATTATGTGCATTCTGGTGTCATTTTCAATGTATAAAAGGCCTTGAATTTTGATCATGCAAGCATTTGATTTCAATCAAACTTAGTCACCCAAATTACTTTTACATCCTTAACTCTCAACCAACCAAATATGTTGTTAGTTACCTAGTTTTCTGATTTAAAATTATATGCATCTGTTAAAAATACATTTTTATACATAATGTTTGATTTGATTGTACATTTTTGACAGAGGTTTGTTGAGGCATTTGTTAATATTTCTAAAGCCAGGTTCTCTATGCACTTGTGGCTTGCATATCTGATTACACAGATATGATAGTATTTACTAAATAACATTTGTTTCACTTAAATACTGCATCCTGAATATGTGAATAAGGTTGGACTTTATGATGAATATTCCGGTCAGTGTACATTTTTCTGGTTCATGAAATGTAGAAAGAAAAGGAGGACTATTTCCACAAAGTATAATATGATTTTAGAATATCTTTTTTCTTTAACCAAAAAATTGTACCTGTAATTGTCTGTGGTGAAACATGTAAGTATCCCAAAGGAATTACATTCAGAATTAAATTCAGATTTCTCCAGTATCTTGGGACTTTCTCACATGCTGCTGAACATATAAGTAGAGAATATGTTCAAACTGTACTCTGGTTTTGACCTCTGAGTCATCCATGCTGTCATATTGCCATGAAGATTTATGCCTTTTTTTTTTCTTCAGATTCTCTGAATTTGTTTGATGTCCCTCTTCAAATTTATATAAGCAATCCAATGACTTGTTAGAAGTTGCTTAAAACAGGGAAAAGTAAACCTACCTGCCCCTTTCTCCAGCTGTCACTGCTGCTTGAAGTTCACCTAGCTCTCCCACCTGACATGCTGGAAAGAAAACTAGCATATCATCAATGCTGGTAGTGTCAGAGAGTACTGAATTTGCTTTCCTATTAACTAGTATCACGCTTTAGTTACATATGCTCATTAACCACTTTACTTTTCTGAAAAGAAAATTTTGTCCTCTGAAAACAGTTTAATCCTTTTCTAGCCATAACCATACAGAAGATTTCTTAGTGGTACTGGTGACTGCTTCCAGCACATGTAACCACAAATAGGTCTAATCTTCCTTCTGACTCTCTTTTACCACCTATGACTTGCCCAAATATTTTGAGAAATATATGAAAATGACAGTACAAACTGTCAAATTAAGACATTAGAATTCCTTAAATTATTTGAAGACTTTTCTTCTTTATTTCATTTGCAGAAGCCTGGACCTTTACTTATTGAATAATAAGTAGAAATAATAAGTTTTAGAGAAAGAAGTAATCTCTCTTTTAACAAACAGGAATTTCTGACTGTACTGTATCTGATGGTATAATCCATATGTATTTTCATTTTCATCAAATCATCTAGGTTGGAAAAGACCTTCAACATCATTATGGTCCAACCATCATCCTGACCTATGTCATAAGTTCTGCAGTTAGAAGCAGCAAAAATTCCTGCACTAACAATATGCATATAATTTGTGCCTCTGTCCATGTGAACATTTGTTTCAATTCTAGATGAAGACAGCTGAGACTTAAAGGGCAGTAAAGTGGAGATGTAAATTGCTACAAGAAAAAAAATAAAGGCGGAGGGGGAAAAATTGAGTAGAAAAGGTAAATGAGAAATTAAGGCTGTAAAAATGAAGGGGGAGAGAAGCAGAGAAAGAATTAGTGGAGACCCTGAGGAAGTGACTGTGGTAACTTACACAGGAAAGAAGAATAGTAATAGACAGGAAAGAGACAACGAGGCCAAGACAAGAAAGGTAGAGTATAGAAAAGAAGAAATCAGGAGGATGTAATACAGGGTTATCTTTGAAAGCAGTGCTGAACAAAAGCATATGGTTTATCAGGTACAATATCTTTCTTTAAACGCAGAACATAGCTGGATGCTCCAAGACTAGTTACTGTTTTTTGGTTGAAGTTTAAGATATTGGCCTTGATCCCTAATCATAGAATAATAGGATGGCTTGGGTTGGAAGGGACCTTAAAGATTGTCTAGTTCCAACCCCCTACCATACCACCCATTAGATCAGGTTGCCTGGGGCACCATCCAACCTGGTCTTGAACACCTCCAGGGATGGCGCATCCACAGCTTCTCTGGGCAACCTGTTCCAGTGCCTCACCACCCTCGGAGTAAAGAACTTCCTCCTAACATCTAATCTAAATCTCCCCTCTTTTAGTTTAAAACCATTCCCCCTTGTCCTGTCACTATCTGCCCGAGTAAAAAGTCACTCTCCATCTTTTTTAAAAGCCCTCTTTAAGTACTGGAGGGCCACAATGAGGTCTCCCCGGAACCTTCTCTTCTCCAGGCTGAACATCCCCAGCTCTCTCAGCCTTTCTTCACAGGAGAGAGGCTCCAGTCCTCTGATCAACTTTGTAGTCCTCGTCTGAACCCTCTCTAACAGGTCCACATCCTTCTTGTGCTGGGGGCCCCAGGCCTGGATGCAGTACTCCAGGTGGGGCCTCACAAGGGCAGAGCAGAGGGGGACAATCACCTCCCTTGACCTGCTGGCCATGCCTCTGTTGATGCAGCCCAGGATGCAGTTGGCCTTTTGGTCTTTGCAGCACGCACGGCTGGCTCATGTTGAGCTTTTCGTCCACCAGAACCCCCAAGTCCTTGTCTCAGGGCTGCTCCCAAGGAGTTCTTCTCCCAGTCTGTCCTCCTGTCTGGGATTGCCCTGACCCAGGTGCAGCACCTTGCACTTGGCCTTGTTGAACCTCGTTAGGTTCACATGGACCCACATGGACCCACTTCTCCAGTTTGTCCAGGTCCCTCTGGATGGCATCCCTTCCTTCTGGTGTATCAACTGCACCACTCAGCTTGGTGTCATCTGCAAACTTGCTGAGGGTGTACTTGATTGCACTGTCTATGTCATTGACAAAGATGTTAAGTAGGATCTACCTGCACAAAAGACTCTTTCTAGCATAACACAACTACAATTTTATGTGTCTTTAACAGCTTTAAATGTTACTTGTTTTATTTTGGAAAGAAAACATAACTTTCCTGTGAGTTTGAGTAAAACAGAAATGGGTCACTTGATGCTTAGGTTTTAAGTCAGTCTTTCTGGTCAGAAGCAATCTGGTGAAACGTCAAAATCTCTTTACAGAAATCTTCATAAAAATCAATAGATCACTGCAGAATGTCTTGAGTTTGAAAAACGGTGTGTTTTGACAGATTACATGTTGTCAAAAATATTTTGTCCATTTTAACTTGTCAGTTTAACATTTTCTGTGGGATTGTGAATCTCACTCCTTCCTTTAGACTGTAACATGCCAGATCTGTTGCCCATCATTTCACAATGTGATGGGAAACTGCTTCCTGTCATGGACTTTGTGGCAAACAGTAAGTAATTTCACATGGTTGGTTTCTAGTACAAATGTGTGGAAACATCTTTTCACTTGTATTTAGTTGGTCTGGTTTGGTTCTATATATTTTGAACTGGCTAGTGGATTTGGCCTTGCTTGTGATTTAAAATTGTGTTGGAGTAGACATAAAAGACATTCAGGCTTCATAAAGCCTGAAGAGTCATGATATTTAACTGATCTACCAAGCTGGGATCCAGAACCCTACGAGGAGGGTTCAAAATATACTCAGTGTTATGACTTAAATGGCAGAAGTTATTCGTGGTGAGCCTGAGCAGCTAATAAAAAGTAGACCTAAATCCAGTCTTCTTTGTCTTCCTTACCAAGTATTACATGAAATACTTTTCCTCTTTCTCCGGTCATTGTGTAAGTACATTTTCTGATGACTTCTTTGCATGAAAAAATAAATACAGTTCTTGCAGGGTGGATGATGAGAAATTAGGTTTTCGCTTCCTAACAACTGGCTTAAAAAGTACTGAAAAAGAAGCCTTCTATCTTACCCTCTCTTTCTGGACTGATAAATCAGGAATGTTTTTGCATAGTGGAACATGTTTAGCAGGAAACAGTGAAAATTGCCTATCCGTATAGGATAAAACTGTTTAAATGGAGTATGGGTTTCAATTAATTCAGGAAGAGGTTGAATTGTACCTAGATTTTCCATACTCTGGATGAATGTGCAAAACATGGATCCAGTTTATAAAGAGAGAGGAAGGGGAAGAGATATTGTACGAGAAAGAAAGAAACAAGTTTCGGTATGAATGCTCTCATTCCAGCTGAAGTTTCTCAGAGATAAAAGGATGGAAAAAAAGTCCAGCTTCTGAATCTTGACTATTTTTGCATATGAGTTAGGCAAAGGCTTAAGAACTTCCAGGTGAGCAAATAACCAGAGCTCTTAAAACCCAAATTAAAAGTAAAAGCAAACCAGCTTGTTTGATGTATACAGTTTCAATGCCTTCAGAAAGAAATGACTTGTAAGCACTAGTGACTTTGAGACCTCAGTTCTGAACACAGACATTTAAATTTTAGTCTTCTAGGAGGGCTTAGATAACTTGTCTTTGTGACTGGATCCTGAAAATGGAATTACAAGAGAAGTTTGGTGAGGTGATAAATAAAGCAAATAAATAAATAAATAAATGCTTTTAATGAAACATTGCCCTGAAAGATTCAAAGAGTTTCATCATCTGTTCTAGCCCACTTTGTTCAAATGCATGGGGAAAAAAGGTAGAACACAGATATATTTGAACTTAATATACTGGAATACTGAGTCTTTACCAAGCCTGAAGTCTTTGAGGAAGGAGGCGTAAAATGCATAGATATGCACGCATATCTTTTTATGTATGTAGATATATATGTGTGTGTGTGTGTACTTTTAATATTTTCAGTGGATTTTGTTATTATTAAACTGTGGAGCTAATAATAATAAATTTATATGACTTGATACATACAGATACTGCAGAATCTTCCTTGAATATCACCAGTCTATCTACTTTAAGTAGCAGATAATGAAACAAATATTTTACGTAGGGAGTTTTGATGGACAACATAGTCTCTTTCATTGTCACCTAAAAGTTAGAGTTTGTATTGTGGGACTGGTAATACATTTCTATACTGAATGTACCTTTCATGTGAATTTAACTTCCTGATTCTTATGTCTGGTATTTAAATACTGAAAAAACATTGTAATACTCAACACAATTTATAGATGATTTACTAAACGGCCTATGAATCACTATTTATAGCACATGCACCCAAATATATTAGATGGACTATAAAAATATTTGCAAATGTAATATGCATGCATGCACATTTGTTTTTCTACTGAATGCCAAAATCATGTCCAGAAAAGTAGAAGGCACAAAATATATCGATCCTGCCTTCAGGCTCTCATAATTTATATATCAAATTGAATTTATATATGCATTCTTTTAGCAGAAAACAAACAAACAAACAACCATAATTTTATCATGATATATATATATATCCAGAAAACAAACAAACAAACAAAAAACTAACAAAAAAATACAACCTGCTGCAGCATATTATATCTTTGTCTTTGGCTTTCCATATCAGCTTTAGAGACATTTTCTTGATTCATTTTTCAAGAAGAGAAATGAAACCTCAGGGTTGGTTATATATACGATTATAGAGGATTAGAAACCCACCAATGCTGTTTACACAAATTTAACAAAAGTTATCAGTTAAAGTTTCAAGCACTTAAGATCAATTGCTATTTAATGATATGCAATAATTTCATTGAAATAATTTTAGAATGCTCTAGAGTCCTTGTGGTAGGGTAAACAATACAGAAGTACTTGTGAAACATCATCTGTGATAAGACATAAGAAATATCTTTCTCCTCACTTATAAATAAGTAGATTGGACTTTACTCCTATCACATGAAGAGTTGTCCACAAAATCACTCAGTTTACAGCACTGTAAAGCCAATCTGAGGTCATAATGAGGCATGAAAGGTTCTTTCTAAAACATATAAAAATAGAGGTACATACCCTAAGACCTTCTATGTTCCTTTGAATGCTTTATCAGTCAAAAGTTATGCTTCCAGAAGAAAGAACAAAACCCAGAAAGCTTCACTCTCATTTTGGTTGGACCAGTCAAAGCATGGCCCATGACACCTGAATGAATCTAATATAAATGGACTAATGTTAAAATAAATTAAACTATATTTGATACATTTAAAATACACATTGAATTGCAAATTCATGAGTTATATAATTCATTAAGTGTTTTTTTTTTTTTTTACAAAATATTTTCCTTCTCTTTCAAATTGAGATTTATACCTCACTCCTTTTTTCAGGCGAAAAAAATGGCCTAAGAAAATTGCTATAGAATTGCTGAGTAAAATAGTGAAAAGTGAACTGACAAAGAAGGATTTCCTCAGACCCAGCACAGCAGTACGTTGAAGAAACTCCCATTTGTCAACAGTCTTTCTCCTTATCTAGAATTTTTGTAAGATTCTGCCCCTCAGCATTTACATTCTTTGACAATTTAAGGTCCAAAAGTAGAACTCACCAAACCTTGATCCTGAGATGATACCTCCTAACTACAGGGAAAGAATACAAAATGCATTGGGTTTGGTGGTTTGCCCCCCGCACTCTCCCAAACCCCCCCCCACTCCTTTTGTTTGTTTGTTTGTTTATTACAAGTGAAAAGAATAGCATTAATAAGTATTATTTCAAAATATATTATACATGCGGCTAAAATGCAAAATTTATAACTATATATTATCCAAGTGCAGAGAAACTCTTTTTGCTACTTCTATGGAATTGGGTAGCATAAGATATACCTAATGTCTTTGGGGCATCATTTTATATCAGGAGAAATGCAGTTGCAAGGGCATCTGGTATTAAAGAATTTCTCTTACTCTCTTTCAAGGTCCATGTATAAGTCTATTGTATGAGGACATTGGTTTGTCCCACAGAAAAAAAATGTCTTTGGTACATAAATTTATCTTCTTTTCTTTTTTTGCAGCCATCTTAGCCTTAGGAAGCCCCAAGGCCATGCAACTCAAATAATATCTGAGAGCATCACTTTAGTTCCTTAAGTTTCAGCCGACAAGGTGCCCTTGGTGCAAAAAAAGCTTAGGGCATCAGACTAACATACAATTTTAGAAAACTGTTTTTGAGAAGACAGAAAGGAGGTTTTTCTTTAGAAAAACTCCAAGGCCATCAGCCTTGAACTCCCATATTAAGTCAGGTAATTATATCAGACCCCTCAGGTACAGCCAAATAAATGTGCACTTCAGGATGTTAATCCACGCCAAATAAAAATACAACTAAATGAACAAACAAACCAGCAAGCAAACTTCCCCAAAGATGCCTTAGGGCACCAGCTTTGTTGAGGTAGTTTTTTTACTAGTATACCCCAATGGCATGAATGAATAATAAAATGCAGTAGACAGACCTTATCCCAGGTAGTCTGCATACACATGAAGTGAAAGATAAAGAACCCCTATTTTCACTTTTTTTTTTTTTTTTTGTAAAGTAGGGAAAATATGACTTGAAAAGGACAAAAGAAATGAAAACTATTAATAGAGAGAACTTGAACTGGAAGTAGAGAAGGAACAAGGCACAACAGAGGAAGAGGATGGGAGAGATAACGAGGAAGAACATGGTTAAAAAGAGAGAAGAAAGGAAAACAGATGAGTCACCAGGGGAGGACAGAGGTTCTTTATATGTTTTAGTATTATATGCCATAGTAACACTTTTTATGATTATATACTACATTATATATTATAGTAGCACCTTTACAGAGAAGCTTTTGATATAGGCAAGACAAGACGTGTAGGAACAGAAAAGAAGAGACAGTTTCATTTTCAAAAATGCATAGTTTTATTGAGACACAAGAGTATGCAATTATTGATCAGCCAGAACAGAAGAGCAATACATATGAAGAAAACAAGCATAAAAGCAGTTTGCATTCAGCCAGGTCAAATGTATGCAATGAATATTCAAAATATGTTCAGGAGAGATTTCCATCTTTTATATTTGTTGATTCCTGTAGGAATAATGGCAAATGACTGTACTGAGTTTTGAGAGACAGATGAAAATGGAATAGAAGGAAGAAATAGGAAAGAGAAAAAAAAAGTTACTAAGACAATAATAGCATTAAATCACCGTCACTAGTCTCTATCTTCAAAATATTACTAATAACCCTTCTTTGATATAAAACTAAGTATTGATTCTGCAAAGCTTTATTTCAGTTTAAGCTTAGAACTTTTCTGGTGAATGGCTGTAAATGTCCCAGGGATGCTATAAACATTTTGCTGCTGGTGTAGTCCACTGATACATTTCTAACCCATATGATGTTATTTACTTAATTTGCCTGTATAAATGAAGACACACAATGAGGTGGACACCCAGATTTCATGTCTAATATTCTATCTCTGCCTTTATCCAGAATACAGGGTAGAGCAATTTTGCACAGGAACATTCAGAAATAGTTTGTAGTAACTACAGAGTTTGTCTTGTGAAACACGTTACATATTGTTGAAGCTGTATAGGCAAGGGTTCCTGTGTACAAACAGTAAATACATTTATCCCACAGATATTTGCCATCAAAGCAATGCCATCACAGCGTGAGCAGGAAGAATGAAGGGCAACTCTATACAATCAGCAGGATCAAGCAAGGTAGCAATAGTACAGGTTGGGTTAAGCACTTGTGACACGATGGATACAGGAATATTCTATCAGTCTTTATGATTTTCATCATCTTTATTGATTACAGAAATATTCCATATAAAAAATATTTTTCCACAGTGATGTGCTTACAATTTTTAAGAACAAGAGCTGAGATTACCCCAGTGTCCTATAGTTTGCAGAACTTTCATTTAGCTACAAGCTAGTTGCTTTACATTAGCATTTGGCCTCTGTTAAGGAGAGATCAAAGCAGAGAGGAAGAAAGAAAGGCGTATGTATTCTTAATTGACTTGGCTGAGCACACGGAAGAATCATGTCTTCTGAAGTGAGAACCTCAGAAAAATCCAGTGAAGAGACTTCTCATATGCTGACTCCATATAAGCTATTGATTCCTTATTTGGTGGCAACTGAGGCAAGCTAAGTGTTATCTGAAGGGCTGGATTTGTGCTAGCTGCTGAAAACCTCAAACAGTTAGCTTCCTGAAAGAGTTCAGAAATGCTTAGAAAAGAAGTGATATGCTGCCATTCTTCTCAAAAGTATCCATGTGATGCATGCTACACAGTACTATTGCAGCAGGAATTTAAAAAGCACTCTGAAAGGATTCATGTGTCTCACAGTAAATCTGCCATTCTTGACATATTGCTAAAGCTAAAACTATGCATTTAAAGACTTTAAATAAGAGAATGCAAGTGGAAAAATCTATATAAAGAACATTGGAATGTTTGTAGAGTATAAAGAATATTTGTACATTATAAAGCACATCTAGAGTAAAAAGAACATTACTGTATTTACAGATTCATAATATACATTTAAAAAGTATTCATAGAATTCCAAAAATATTTATAAACATTTTATACTAGTTTCAATGCTTTGAGTGTACATTAAATATTGATTATCAACATAAATCAAGGTATTAAAAATTGAGATGATTAGAATGATTATTTCTTATATGTACTTTTAAACATATATTTTCATAAATACAGGAGCAATCAGTTCAACTTTTAGGTTATTTCAGTGATTAACTTTTCATGGCACAAATTTTCAGGGGCATGGACTGAAGTACTAGAGGAAAAATGCTATCTGTTTCTACATACCTACAGGGGAAAAAATGCTAGGTGAATTATTTAGCTGTCATTTAACACTTCTGAATCTGCAATGACTTCAAGGATCACACAGAACTCAGAAAAAAAATGCAGAGAATATTACATTAAAATAGCTTATGAAGGGAAAAACTGTAGTCTTTCTGAAACTATGCATTATTCTATTTTATAAAAAATTATCTGATGGTTAAACTCTTTTAACAGAATATTCCTGCCAGACATATAATCAGTCCATCTCCTTTTATGATCCTGTTACTTATTTTGCTAACTCTTGGTCAGCATGCCATCTAGAAGCATTAAGTACCATTTGCTTTAGAGTTACCAAAAACCTCCAAATTGTGCTGAAGGAAAAGTAGAAAAAAAAAAAAGAGAGAGAGATGATGACATTAAGGCAATTAGGGGAAGCCTCTATACTCAGACCAGTGAAGGGAACTTAAATCCTGGCACCATCTGCATCAAAGTGACATCTGAGTGAGACTGAGGAAGGAAGTGTTGAAAGACTATTAGATACATGAGGGATTAAGAGAATGATTAAATCCTAGAAGACCGATGGCATGAAAATTCAAGTGCATGGTGCAGGTCAGAGTACCCTACAAAGTTGTCAATGGGAAGGGTTGGTGGCAACAAATAACTGCCAGTCACAAGATGGAGTAATTGGACAGACAAGGACTGATAAAAGGACAGAAAGCTGCAAAACACTAATGATATAACATTGAACCTGGTTTGGCATCCAAGTCCATTTAGCCTCCTCACTGTCAGTTTGGTCCTAAACTGTGACAACCATTGAAACTAAAGTTTTGCATTGGCTTTATTTTGGGATTTGGGGTCCATCTGTATTTCACTCAAAACTGAGTTGAATCACAACCAAATGTGGATACAAAACTTCAGAGAACTGTGCAAAGGAAAAGGCATGGATGAATCTCTTCAGAGAACTATTGCCTAAACAGAAAAATTGCATCTCTGTAGTTTAAGAAAATATCATTGTCCCTGAACTTTGCTCTGCAAAAAAGGACACACGCACTATCCAACCCTTTGGTGTTGTTTTTGCAGGTGTGTTCTCCTTAATAATATACTTTCCTTTCCATCTTCCTGCTCCTTACCCTATATTTGCACCACAGCAACTGATAACAGTTTTTTAGTTTGTTCAGATAATTAGTTTGTTCAAAGGCAAAGCCCTCTTTAATCATACTGCAACCGGCAGATCTACTGGGAGAGAAACAAAAATTAGTCATGGATCTAGAGATCCCAGGCAACAGAATATCGTATAAACTATTAAGCATAACGTATTTCTTTCCTTATTTTTGTTTTCTATCTGTTAGTAACTTATATTTTAGAAACTTATATTTTCTGTATTTTATTACACCCTAAGCAATCATGTATAATTTTATAACAACTTTTTCCTCCTCTTTATCCTGGTTTGATTAAATAATAATTTCTCAAATGCTACTTCTGTCTGCTAATTATACTTTGCAAAATATCTGTCATAGCATGACTGCTTTTAGAATAACATGTTTTTTGAACATGGCTGGTTGCTATTAAATGGTTTTATGGTTCCTGAAACCATAAAATAGCAGATGAGACATAATTTTTGCAGTCAGTAAATATAGATGTCCCCAAGTAGTCATTATGGACATCACTTGTTCATTTGAAGGAGATAGCTTATTATTTGTGGTTGAAGTGTCTGGGCAAGCACACTTAACATTATTTGAGAGTTTATTGTGAAAGTATTCAGATGTTATGAACCATAATTCTCCCTATAGACAAAGATGATTTCCTTAGGAGAGCACACAGCTTTTTGTTACATAAAATGGCACTTACATATATAAAACAAAAATCATTGGAAATCTATTAGAGATGTTGAACCTTCTAATATATTGTGGTTTCCTCCAAGGGAATAGGTTAAAACATTTATGACAATAAAGCTTTAAGGACAACATGAACACAAAGGCAACTTTTTATATATTTTTGCCATATTTTATTGACATTTAACTCCAGAGCTAAAGATGTACAGATTACTGATCTGATTACTTAAAGACAACAATACTTAAGGGTAATCCTCAAACATTTATGCATGTGCTTAATCATGTCAATGGGACTACTTATGAATTACAATAGGTCTTTTTTTATAAGCACTTACTGCCAGGCATCATGCTCACTACGCAAAGGGTAATGGATTATTCATGGCAACAAGTACAAAACCTACTGATAAATGTTTGCAGGATGGGCCTTAAAAACATTTCCAGGATTAATGTAGTCTGATACTAAGTTCTATCTGCAAATAAAATGAAGTTTGCAATAAGAAACCAATTGTACAGGTGTATAGTAATCGATGATTTTTATAGTTTATAGTTTTAATGTCACATTAGCCTCTCTGAAAGCCTCGGCTTCATTCCCAACCACTGTCAGTTTGAAAGTAGAAATGTGGGGATTCTTTTTGTTGTTTTGTTTGTTTTGTTTTGCTTTCAAGTGCTATAAGCAACATAAAGTTGGGTAAGTTTGAAAGAAATATTGAGTTAACATCGTTGTCATGTGTAAATCAATTCACTGTGTGTCCTTTCAATTTTCCACATACACCATAGTGAGTAGGTCTATTGTCATAAGAGCTTCACACTAGAACATGAAAGACTGAAGTACAATTACAGAATTAACCAGAATACACATATTTTGGCTGCTTAGTATCATGCCATGAACACCTGGTTAACAAGAAAATGAAACAAATTTCATAGTTACCTTGCTTTGGCATTGTACATATAGCTATGAAGGTCAGAGTGTTCCTGAATGAAGCAAGGTTTGTAGAGAAAGGTACACTGGTTGTAAGACTGTTGTGATGTAGCCCTGGCAGGCAGCTCAGCACCACCCAGCCGTTTGTTCACTCTCCTCAGGTGGGATAGGGGAGAGAATTGGAAAGGTAAAAGTGTGAGAACTCACGGGTTGAGATAAAGACAGTTCACTAGATAAAGCAAAAGCCACACATGCAAGCCAAGCAAAACCGGGAATTCATTCACTGCTTCCCATTGGCAGACAGGTGCTCAGCTGCTCTCAGGAAAACAGGGCTCATCTTGTGGAGTGGTTTCTTGGGCAGACAAATGCCATCACACCAAACGCTTCC